>CAUYON010139477.1:0-10436 GCA_963573935.1 Arctocebus calabarensis
TAAATAAACTATGCGGTATGTATACAATGAAATGATATTGAGCCGTAAAGAAAGATGAAGGCTTTACATCCTTTGCATTTCCCTGGATGGATTTGGAGAACATCCTCCTAAGTAAAGTATCACAAGAATGGAAAAGCAAGCATCCAATGTGCTCAATACTAATATGAAGGCATATTTTTGACTCTATATGTTTTTAAATAATTTTATTAAATCATAATTGTGTACATTGGTGCAATCATGGGGCACAGTGTGCTGACTTTATATACAATCAGAAATATTTTGATCATACTGTCAAACATAGCCTTCATGGCATTTTCTTAATCACTATATGAAGACATTGATATTCAACATTTAATAAGTTTCCCCAGTACCCTGCTAAGATGCACCGTAGGTGTGATCCCACCAGTTGCCCTCCTGCCACCCATCCTCCCCTCTCCCCCCCCCTTTCCCTTTTCCCTGTATTCTTGTGCTATAATTGGGTTTTAGCCTTCATATGAAAGCTATAAATTAGCTTCATATTAGGGTTGAGTACATTGGATACTTTTTCTTCTAGGCGCATGGCCTATAGACACATGAAAAAATGCTCACCATCCTTAATGATCAGAGAAATGCAAATCAAAACTACTTTGAGATATCATCTAACTCCAGTAAGATTAGCCCACATAACAAAATCCCAGAACCAGAGATGTTGGCGTGGATGTGGAGAAAAGGGAACACTTCTACGTTGTTGGTGGGAATGCAAACTAATACATTCCTTTTGGAAAGATAGTTGGAGAATACTTAGAGATTTACTCTATATTTTTATAGACAAGTTAGAGGTAATATGTAATTCTATACTAATAAGCCTTAAGAATACAATCCTTAATATAAAGGATACTTCTATGATAGACACCTAAAAATCAATATATGTGTTACTATTCTCCCTTTTTCTAAAATAAAAGTATTCTTTCCCTATATTTAATTATTTCAGGAGAAAACCTCATATTCAGTTTTTTTTCACAGAAACTTGGAAGAGAAGAAAATTTTAGTGTACTCTTAGGAAAGAGGACTGATAGAGCATCCTTAGAATGGTCACATAGGTTTCTTTCATTTCTCAGGCTCCAAAATACAATTATGAAAACTATGAACTTTACAAACTCTATTAAAAATAACCTGCTTTAAAAGTAAAAGATCTCAGTCTTTTCTTAAAACCATGTTTGGAACATTTTTCTGAGTTCTTTTAAACCATCCTGATTTATAGTTCAAAATATCATGGCTACTTTAGTAAGAAGTTAATTCATTTAAACACAGTCTGGCTTCTGATATTCTCTGAGATTTACCTTTGTTTCCAAAGAAGGTATAAAATATATTCTCTCCCTCAGAATAAAATGGTAAGAGTTATTGCTCTTGGTCTCTCTATCACTATTCCAGTTAAGGAATGAGTTGGCTTTTTAGAATGTTAATTAAAAAGCTTACTGTCTTAACACAAGGAAAAGAATGAGTTTCACAAAAATGTTTGAATAGGATTTTGTCAGGAGCAGAGGAAGATCAGGGAAAAATTATATTTATTTGTTTTAAACATATATCTCACTTCAACTTGCTTATGAAAAGAATTTAAGAGGAGATGTTAGATTTGCACATTATAGACAAACACAGTAAAAGGTTTAGAAAGGAAAAAAAGAGTAGAATGAAGCTTAGTTTATCCAGTTATTTTAATAAGTGCTAACCATCTTTAATTACTTGTTGTTGACCAAAGATGATCAGAGTTGGTGAAGAATCTATCCTTACTGCACTGTGGTGAAGTGGGATCTATAATTCTGAACACATTCACTTACCATTTTGTACTGTAGCCTCAAATCTTTCCACGGCCCATTCATTTTAGTGAAGTTCATAATATAGTAGGTAAGAGTGCATGCTGCAGAGTCTGGAAAATCTGGGATTTAACACTGTCTGTCCAATCTGGGAAATGGGTCATGAGAACTACATTCCTGTCTCTCCATCTTGAGGGTCGAAGAGTAAACAGCTCAAGAGGTTTTCAGAGGATTAAATTGAATGTACATGGTAAAAGACTATTTCTACTTGTGGTGCATGATATGCTTGACTATGACCTCCAGACCTATTCATACAGAGAACTTCCTGTTGTGTGGGTGGTCATTACATATTGATAGATTTTACCATGACCCAAAATTAAAATCTCACTTTTCTATTTCTTCTATGCAAAGTAAATGGGGAATAATATCTGCAAATTATATCTTTGAAAAGTTGTACCTTCTCCCTATTCTAACCAGCCCCACAATCTTTTTTTCTATCTTATATACTTGACTATCTATGACCCTTATAATACTATTTTCTTTCTCTAAATGCCCCTTTTTAGCTGTGACCATATTTTTTCAGGATTCCTTAATAGATGCCCACAAGGCCCAGGCTCTGTTCTCTTTTAACAATGGATTACTCTGGGAGCTTCTGGTCTCTCTGTCTATAATTTAGTTGCGTTTTACCATCCCCAGTTGTCTACTGAGCAACTTCATGTGAACAATAATTGCATGTGGGTACAGGATATTGAAAAGTGCTTCCATTGCTCCTCCTCTTATCAGCCTTCCCTCCCTCACGTTCTGCCTTCCATATTCCTCTTCCTGTTGGATGATTCTGCCCGACCCTCCGTGTTCTGACTGACATCATGGAAGCAGTCTTGATGTTCCATTCTTCTTTCTTACCATATTTACTGAACCAGTTCAGTTTTCTCCATGACTCAGCACACAATCTCTCATCTAGTATCACCATTTACACGGTCTTTCCCAATGTCTGACATGAGGGTTCTTACCTCTACGTGCTGCTATTTACCAAGAATATTCTCTGAACAAGGTCAAGTTTGAAACCTGGGATGAAGTTTCCATGTTTTCCTGTTTCCATGTTCAATGTTCCCATGAGACTTTATTTCTTGGGCAGGTATTTAGACCTTGTGGCATTCTCTGTCTTGTTTTCTAATCTAACTGTACTATATAGTGCACTTTGCCTTCTTTGAGATTGATGGAAGGAAGTTGGGCTGTGTGTCAGATGATAGGTTCCTGTTTCATTTAGCCCCATAACTTACCAGTTTCCTCTTCTATAAAACATCGTTGATGTAATACCCCACATTTGTTGATATAGAAATTAAATTAAATAATATCACTGAAACTTTTTATTATAAATTGCCACACACACAACAGGTACCTTTATTATGTCTGTCAACTTGAATCTATGGTGTTCTTAGTCCCCCAAAAGTTATCTGCAGTGTTTGTTCAAACTTGCTTGTTTATTGACTTATCAATTTGAAAATTTAAGAAGATGTTATTGCTTCATGTGTGGAAGAAATATTTGATGTTCCTGATGAAATATATACCAGGTCACATTAAAGGTCATGATTCGTTTAAGTTAAAAGTAGCTTAGAAAATTATCCCAAACAGAAGGCTTTGCATTTGCTGTTGAACAAAGTCAAAAGCAAAGCCAGAATAATGTAGAATCAAACTGGAGCATGGCACATATCCATGCTGCTTCACTTCTACAATTTCTCCTTTTTTTCTTTCTTTTCAAGTGTCATTAAAAAGATTTCTTTTTACCGTTCATATATTTTACTTCATATTTTATTTATTTTATTTAAGATTAATAAATAATAATTTAATATTATAAAAAGTATTTACAATATTAGGTAAGGTCCCAGTTGTAGTTGTCTCCCACACCCAGGAGGTAACCATGTATTCCTACATTGTGCCCATTAGGTGGGAGCACTCCAACCCCTCATCCCTTTCCCATCTCCCTTTGCTCCCCAACTTGAGTTAAATTGAGATTTTCTCTTGTGTGGGCATGTATTAGTTCATTAACTGGCTTCTCATAGTGTTGAGTAGTTGGATACTTGCTTTTCCATTCTTGTAATACTTTACTAAACAGAATGTCCCATGTGTCTATCCAAGTTAACATAAAAGATGTAATGTCTCCATAGAAAATGTAAACTAGAACTAGAGCATGGCATCTAATCTAGCCATATTGGTTCATTTCTACAATTTTTCTTAATTCCTTGCCTCTAGACTGTCACTACTTTAATCTCTTTAATGCTCAACTCAGAGACAAATCTTTCCCAAATGCCATTCCCAACACATTGCTTCCTTTATTAAAAACCTAAAGTTCTCCCCACAGCCTACTGCATCAAGACCATAATTTTATGCTTGTAATTCAAAGTTCTTTGTAATCTGTTCCCCATTTACCTACCTACTTCACCCATTATTCAAGCAGGTGTGACTGATAAAAGGTTTCTCCCATACAGATGTAATCATTTATATCTCATGACATAAATTGTCAATGCCTCCAGAGCCATCTGAAGTAATTCTTCCTTCCTGAAAGTTCCTCAACTATTAGAACCCATATTGGAAGTACAAGAATTCTGTATCAAATCAAAATAAATTCATTGTTAATAAGAAAATGACAAGTTCCATGATGGAAGCTTTGGGGAGTAGAAAGATGAACTGGAGTAATAGTCTTTGCTTCTAGTATATCACTAAATTTAGTGGGATTCATAGAAAGTGCTATGAAAACAGAGAGGAGAAAGGAGTAATACACAGTACTGTGTGTGTGTCTTTGCCTTTGTCTTTGTGTGTTTGTGTATGTATGTGTCTTTGTGTATTTACGTGTGTGCTTTGGGGGTGGGGTCAGAGAAGTTTTTTAAGATGGAGTGACATTTTAAAAAGGTGCTTAAAAAGGAGGCACCCTTAGCTCAATGGGTAGGGTGCTGGCTACGTATACCAAGGCTGGCAGGTTCAAACCCGTGTTGGGCCAGCTAAAACAACAATAACAACTGCAACAAAAAAATAGCTGGGAGTTGTAGTGGGTGCCTGTAGTCCCAGCTACTTGGGAGGCTGAGGCAAGAGAATTACTTAAACCCAAGAGTTGGAAGTTGCTTTGAGCTATGAGGCCACAGCACTCTACCCAGGGCAATGGCTTGAGACTCTGTCTCAAAAAAAAACAAAAAAGAAAAGGTGCTTAAAAGAAGAGGCAACATACTCAATATACACAGTAGACAGTGCATAGGACCCACAATACTATTAGGGGCCCACAAAAGTGCTTTAATCTTAATTTCTTTAAAATGATAAAAAAAAAATGGAGACAATGATAATGAATATATAGTAACAATCCCAACTAGGATTATGTATAGAATTTGTATTTATACCAATGCAATCATGAAATATAATTTTTAAATACTTTTATAGAGGAAAGGGCCCACCAAAGTCATATTGCCATCCTTCCTGGAAAAATGGACATGATGTTAATGGGTAGGCACTGGAAGAGAAATCAGCGTGAGCACAGTCGTGTTGTAAGCAGATATATGGAGGTCATGTTGCCAGGAAAAGATAATGTTGATCAAATATGATACATTATGGCCAAAATAGAGGTAGGAAAAAAGGCATATAAGGAGGGTGAAATGAAACTACATTGTAAAGAGAGTATTAAGAGCTATTCATCAGGGAGATGACATGATAAAACATTTCTATTTTAAATGAATTTATTCAACAAATATTTATTAAACACCTACCGTACACCAGACTTGATACTATCACCTGGGGATGTAGAAGTAAAAAGAAGAAAAGTCTCTATCATTAAGGAAATAACAACTAAGATGAACACACAAACTATCAAATAAATGATAATTTCCCTAAGTGGCAAATGTTTTGAGGACATTAAAGAAGGGTAGAATAAATGTAGGACGCTATTGTAGCTAAGAAAGTCAGCTACATTCCTAAAATTAGAAAATGCTTTGAAGACATTAAAGAAGGGTAGAATAAATGTAGGAGGCTATTGTAGCTGAGAAATTCAGCCACATTCTAAGTGGAAGGAATATAGCAAAGGGAAGAGCAAGTTCTGAGAGCTACAAGTGCACAGAGCAGAAAGAAGGCTGGTATGACTGGCGTGAGTGAGAAGGGAATGAGTGTATGGAGTGAGGCTGGGGAGAAGTCCACATTTTTGCACTTGATTATATATCTTAATTTTTCTTCTTTTTAATTTATTTTTAATTCATACTAGCCTTTTAAACAAAATTTTATCTTTGTAAAGGAATTTTAAATCCTTCTGGAACACGATCGTATGTTTAAAATCTCTTGTATCCTATTTGACATCTGGCAGTGAGTTGAGATTATGAAAAATATTAAATACATGTTTGAAGGATTGGTCCTGGAGACAGCAAATATGTTCAAATATCATATGAAGTTCCACTGAAAGAGCCAAGAATTGAGTTTGGTGTAAGATAAAATAAACTGTTTAGTTTACATAGTCCTATGAATATCCAAAGTGAAATAAGGGGTATCACATGGGTATTTTCAATAATGTTGGCCTGTTTCTTTAATAAATTTCTTGGTTTTTTTTTTATAAGAATATATCATAACCCATAACTCAATTTGGAATTTTCTTCATAGTCACAGTAGACCACAAAAAATGGTCTCTAAGAAGAATAATTAGAAATTATTTTGAGAAGTTCTAGCATATAGGTATATATTATCCTCTAATATCTCTATGTCAATTCTAAGACATTAAAGCAGTATAAAATTTAATCTAAAAGGAAGGTTTTATTAATTAAGCTTCAGAGCTTCCAGGAATTTTGCTCACACTAAGCATCAATCTGGGTTTATGAAAGAGGAAAATGACACAGTATTATGTAAGTGGAAAATAAAAAGACAGTAAATTGGAGAGATGTTAGTGTATTCTGTAACACTTGCATTATCTATAGATAAAATAATGCACTAAGGGACATGGCAGCTATGATTGGAATGTTTGTCCAGACACATGCTGAAAGTTTATCCCAAATATTTCAGTGCTGAGAGGTAGGGCTTTTAAGAGGTGACTGGGTTATGAGGCTCTGCTCTCCTGACTAGATTAATACATTCGAGGATTAATGGATTAATGAGTTATTGTGGGAGTGAGACTGGTGGCTTTTAGAAGAAGAAGAAAGACCTGAGCCAGTATGCTTGGCCCCTTCTCCCTGTGATGTCTAGTGTGGCCCTAGGACTGCGTGGAGTCCACATCAGCAAGAAGTTGCTCTCTCACCTTGGACTTCTCAGCTCCTCACCTTCGACTTCTCAGCCTCCATAACTGAACGAAATCAGCTCCTTTCATTATAAACTACCCAATTTCAAATGTTCTGTGATCAACAAGAAATAGACTAAGATAATAACACTATTTATATTTGCCACAATTATTGGTTTTATTTGCCACAGTTATTTGCTATCTCTTGGGGAAGGTTATTAGAATCTTTCATTTTATTTTAATTTCTGTTAGTAGAATTGCTAGATCTAATATATAAATGAAAGATTGATTGTGGGGAATATATTTATGGTAGACTTTGCTCTTGAGAGTGATAAATAAATCTTAATATTATTCCACTTGGATAACAATCTTCATAGGCTTAGACAAAAGGGAATTAATCCCTTAATTAGTCTGTCCTCCAATTAAAACTGTTAACTCCCATTTTCAAGGAGGCCAAGTGAGTCAAGGAGAATTAATCTTTTGATTTTATGTAAATTTTGCCACTTTCCAAAGAAACATTAAGACCATAATTTTTATCTAACAATGAAGATTTTAAAGTACAAGTAGATTTATGATTCTTGAAGGTGGAGTGATTTATTATTAATTACTTTCCTTTTATCCTTAAATATACCTCAAGGAATAAATCCTGCACTAAAACCCAGAGAATGTTTGTATTAGATCTTCATTTATAATTAAGTTTTGTAGACCTTATTTGGGGATTATATTATGTAAATATTTATAGCACATACAATTTAGCATAGCATTTTAAAATGTAATCTCATGGCATATATGAAGAGAACTAGTTAAGACAGAATTCTGTTTAAGCAACCACTCACCACATTTTGCCTACTCATGGTTTCTGTATAATTATCTGGCCCAGGAATTTATATTAAAATACAAATTTCCATGTAATCTGTTCTTGTGTATACCTAGCTATTTCACGAAGGGCTCAAGATTTTTAAAGACATAAACATGGTTGGCTTAAAATCACTATATCACATATTTTAGGGAGAACATCAAAAAATACCAAATTTTGTAAATATGTATTCTAAAATATACATATTAGGATCTAATATTATTTAATTTTCGACTCCCCCACATTAAGAAGGGTCCACCTGGGGACAACCCAAACTGTTAATAGTATTTTTTTATGATCTGTGATTTTGCTTTTAATTATCTTATTATGATCACCCATAATTTTTAAGTTTGTATTTATCTCCTCTACGTCAATCCTTCTGATGAGTTAGTTGTAAAAGTACCATTATCAATCACACAGATACAGAAGTTCTACAGTTTTGTTTTTGAATACCTATTTAAAGACAATTTTAAATTATAATCTGACTTAGATCAAAAAATAAAATTTTAATTTGCTACGATTTTCTTGTCCCACTGACTTTTTAAAACTTTAAAAAATTTTTCATATTAATATGAGAGCACATGCGATTGGTTTACATTGTTTGCATTTGGGAGATAAAGTACAAGTTGTAGTTGTGTCCTGCACCTGGAAAGTTTGCCATACACCCATATACCTGAGCATTGTACCCCTTTGGGTGTGAACTTACCAAAAACCCTCACTTCCCCCTTCCCCCTAATTTAATTGAACTTTTCCTCATGTGGGCCCATAGGTTTTAAGCTACTAGTTTCAGCTTAGTATTGAGTACACGGGATGCTGGCCTCCCCATTCTTTGGATACTTTACTTAGGAGAATGATCTACAAATCCTTCCAGCATTTTGGAGGACACAGGGAAATATACTGGCAGAGTTAAGACCAAAAATATAAAGTAGACATTGCTTCCGTTTCTTCATCCTTCACCTTTAACAGGTCAGTGAGCACAAATTAAAATACCAGCGAGTCTTGCTTAGTTATGAGATAGTGAAGAGACTTCCTTAGCATTTAAATATATTCACATAAGTAGTTATAAAAATCTAAATTTAAAACCGATCTTCAATATGTTTTGAGATGGCAATTTACTATCTTTGTGAGAAGCTGAACATTACTAACAAAGTAAGTCCAATCATATCTTTACAAGGGGAAAAAGTGACAGCATTTGCTGAATTGGAATTATTATTAAACTTTAAAAAACAGCTTACATTCCTTTAGCCAAAAGCTAGTCTTGGTTAAATGAGAACCGTACAACGAAAGTCTTTTGTCGCTCATTCATGATCTAAATTCTGACCTGTGAGATCAATTACATTATGGCACATGTGATAACTGTCACGAGGCCTTTCTGTTTTGTAGTTAGTAAGGCAGTGGCCAAATGTTCCTCATTAGCAGTTTTTTTGAGATAAGCTATCAAGATTGCCCTTACTTCTTCTTAATGTTGGCAGAGATCATTTTTGTTCCAGGGATGTACTTCGTGTGATTCTCCAAATACTCCTTCAGTGTATCCTCTCCCCCCAGTGCTTACTGGTGTCTGTTTAAGAGAATCCAGCAACCTGACCTGTCTTCGGCCCAAAAAGACTATGGAGATTTGACTCAGTCTGGTGTTCACCTCCTGTTGCCATGGCGTGGCACTGGGCACACTTCTGAACAAAAATCTTCTTGCTTTTCCCGACATCGCCCATATTTAAATTTCCTCTTTGCTTGCTGACTCCCTCGGAGTCACCTTCCCTCCAAAGCAGTGTTGAGAATGTAATAATACTAGCAGAATCAGCTCTGATTTAGGTCCCTGATATTCCTTTTAGCATATCTCCGTGGTTTGTGATGGAGAAGGCGGCTGGTGGTCCACAGCTCTAATGACTGATCATAATTCTCACCCTTATCTTGTTACTGCTGAATGATGCTGAATAATTCTACATCAGCGCTTAATTTTTAAAATGCTTTTATTTTGAAACAATCTCAAACTGATAAAAATTGTAAGAATAATTTAAGTAATATTTTCCTAAACCATGTGAGAGTGAGAAAACAACATTATGTCTTATCACCCTGAATGCTTTAATATGGAACACAGATATTCTCTTGTATAAACATAATGCAATGCTCCAGAAAATTAATATTGGTACATTAGTATAATCTAATCCTCAGACTCCACTCAAATTTGTTTCATACTCAATATGGTCCTTTGTTAGAAAAGAACCAGTTGGGAATCATATATAGCATTTAATTGTTATGTTTATTTAAACTCCTTCAGTTTGGAATAGTTTGGGTCTTTCTTTGATGAACACAAAAGTGACACTTTTTTTTTTCCAATTAACACGTATTTTATTATTCTTCATTACATTATTTCCCCTCACCCTCCCCAGTGGTAAGACAGAATCTATTCACAGAAGACAATACAGAAAACACTAAAGCTCCTGGTAGAGGGAGAGAACTCCAGTGGGGAGAGAGAAGCTCTCTCCATTTCTCTCCCAGTCTTTCCCCATCTCCTCCTTTAGGCTTTTAGTCTCAGGGTATACATAGGTGCATGGGTTCC
>CAUYON010139478.1:0-20021 GCA_963573935.1 Arctocebus calabarensis
TGTGCGTTCCTCGACCTTGTCTCTTGGCTCAGCTCCAAACCGTTGGCTTTCTTGCTAAATTTCTGTCCTTTAACTCTCCTTCTGGACAGGAGCATCTGCAGAAAGCTGGCTACAGACCGCCATCTTGGCTCCTCCCCCCAGGACAATTATTTTTGTCTTTTAATTATTTCTTTGTGTAGTTAATAAAAAAATGATTTTCATACATTTTTGATTTAATATATATTTGACTAAGGAGTGTCTTCCACAAAGTTACCATAGTATTGTTTTAGCAGTATTCCTAAGCAATGGTATCATTTATTTTAAAAAGTTACTAATACAGTATTTTCGTAAAGACTGAAGTAGAGCTGGCCGCACTGACTCCTGCCTATAATCCTAGCACTTTTGGAGGCTGAGGCTAGTGAATCACCTGAGCTCAGGAGTTCCTGAGCAAGAGCGAGATCTTGTTTCTACTAAAAATAGAGAAAATTAGCCTAATATCATGGCAGGTACCTATAGTTCCAGCTACTTTATTTTATTTATTTATTAAATCATAAACACATAGATCATGTATACATTAATGCATTTATGGGGTACATTGTGCTGATTTCATACAGAATTAGGAATGCTTACATCACAGTGGTTAATATATACCTCATCTGGTTTACTTAATTATTGTGTTAATACATTTAAATATTTAAAGGTGTAGGAGGCCTCTGTGAGAAATACTTTGGCAATAAGGAATTGGGGAAGGGATTTAACATCATTGGCTCTCCTTAGTGAGATGCATGAGAGCACAGGAGAAAGTACATCATTGGTTTGCAGTCTCTACCCCTGTGGCATAGGTGGCACAGGATTACTTCTATAAACAGGTTCAGGAGAAATTAGCCGGGGCTCCTCCTTTTGGCTCTGCTTCTTGCTCAGAGGACGTCTGATCAGCATTCCCCTACTAAGATTGCCGCTGAGATGTTCACTCCTACTAATATTAACTGTAACTTCTAAGGTGCTTTGGTACCTGAGGCCTGCACGAGACCTACCCAGAGTAAGCTGGAGCAGCAGCTATGTCCAGACAGTTAAGTGGACTGGCCAGAGACCTAGTGTCCTGGCTCTGACCATGCCCTGGGTTGGGGTCGGACACACAGCATTGTGGCCTGGACAAAAGGATTGAGTGAACCCAAGAGTTTGGGGTTACTGTGAGCTATGATGCCATAGCACTCTACCAAGGGTGACAGTGTGAGATTCTATCTCAAAAAAAAAAAAAAAAAGACCAAAGGAAAGTTGATTTAGTTTCCTCACTATAAGAAATTCTGAGAGTTGATTAAAATCCTAATTTGTAGATTTTTAAAATCTGTTCATATGCAAACACTGGGTATGTGTAGTTTTGCTTCACTATAAAATTTTACAGAGGCATTAGATTTGTTCAAAACCTGAAGTATGAGCTACTTAAATGGAACTTAAATGCTTATATTACTAGAAACTTGATATAACTTCTGAAAGGATGGTTATTAAAAAACTCATTCATCACTTAATGCTCGAAGTTCATTCATCATGAGTACTTTGTGTCATTCTTTTAAAAAAAAAAACAACTTTATCAGAGATTCAAATTTCTGCAAGGCACATTGTGATATGTCCATATGGTGCATTTTGCAACTGACAAAAGAAAAAGGAAATAACATCCTAATCTGTTTCATTCATTCATCTGCTCTCTTTATTTCACTCAGGAGTTTTTCAACAGAAAGAGCTTCAGTGATGGTAGAAGCTACAGAAATAATGTCCAGAATGCATTATTGGATGCAAATTTTGCAGGAAAGAGAGAAGCCTAAGTAGTTCTTCCTGTTTTGCTTTGCATAACTGTGTCTATATTCCTGTCAACAAGGGAGAGAGCTTTTCCTACAATCTTTTCTAGAGGAAAAAAAAACACAGAGGTTTTATTTTTCATAGTGGGAACCTCAGGTTAAGATACTAGCTTATTGTGTTTGGGGGGAAAACTTTTATAGAAAAATTATATGACTCTTCAAGTATAGTAGGGCAATTTAGTGAGCACAGTGTGTCCAAACCAGCACTGTCTGGTAGAAATATTATTCAATATTTCTGGGCATAGAGGCTCATCCCTGTAATCCCAGAAGGGTCACTTGAGGCCAGGAGTTGGAGAACAATGTGGGAGACACAGTGAGACAAAAAAAAAAAAAAAAGTAGTTGGCATGGTAAGGTGTACCTGTAGTAAGAGCTACTCGGGAAGCTGAGGTGGGTAGATTGCTTGAACCCAGAAGTTTGAAGTTGCAGTGGGCTATGGTCAGGCCACTGTAAGAATTACCTAACTTTTATTTATTTATTTATTTATTTACTTCGTTGACTTTGGTAGAGTGCCATGGGCTTTCAGCCTCAAACTGGGCTCAAAGCCATCCTTTTGCCTCAGCCTCCCTGGTAGCTGGGACTATAGGCACCTGACACAATGCCTGGCTATTTTTTTAGTAATGGGGTCTTGTTCTTGCTCAGGCCGGTTTTGAATTTCCAAATTCAGGCCATCCACCTGCCTTGGCCTCCCAGAGTGTTAGGATTATAGGCTTGAGTCACTGCGCCCAGCCCCAAACTAACTTTGATAATACATATGATTTTATCCAACATATACAAAATATTATCATTTCATCATGTAAACAGTATAAAACTTTTAATGAGATATTTTACATTCCTTTTTGGTACTAAGTTTTGAAAACTCCACGTATATTTTACACTCAAAGCACAGCTTAATACTAATATTAGAAACCTTTTTCTGCATTTTGGGTTCATAAAACATACAACGTATAGTAGATTTACATATTGAAGTTGCTCAAAAAATACTTAAAATTTTCCAATAACTGAAAAAAATGTAACTCTTTGAATTTAAATCTTAATTAATTAAAATTACATAAAATGAAAATTACTCTAACCACATTTCTAGTGTTCAGTACCCCCATGTGGCTAGGGGCTACTGTACTGCAGAGCTCAGTCCTAAGAAAGTATTGGCTTTGGGAAATAAAAACTCATTTAATACATAAAAATGAGAGTCAGGCTAATGTTACTGACTAGCACTTGGCAAACTAATATGATTTATATAAAGTGCATATTTTATATAAATTATATAGCAATTTATATAGTGATTTTTTTATAGTGATCTTGTCCTCAAGACTAAAAGTTCTGTGGCTAATTTTGGCAGGAGCACAGAGGCAGTCACTTGTTCTGGCTTTGCTATTTCCAGGCTCATCAGAATCAGAGCTCATAGTCAGCAATAATCAAGGCAAAATCTAGGTTGGGTGCTGAGCCTGGATCAAAACCTCAGAGGTCAGGGTACAGGATAGAGTGAGGTGGGGGCATCAGAGTCAGAGAAAAGGGGTTTGCCCTTTACCCCGGAAGTTCCAAGGCTCCAAGTGGGATTAACACCTACTGCCCTGCCAGCCTGCTGCACTGCTCTGTCTCTGTCAGGTCCTGGGAAATATCTGCAGCTGGCAGGCCACCCCAAATCAGTATTGTTTATTAACTAATTGATTTAGTAAACAAACAAATTTACCCTGACTTCTAGGCTTCATGTTCAAGGTGACTTACACAAAATCATCAGATGAGACATTTTGATATTGTAGCACTGCAAGAAAAGAGCACACATCTGCTGGAATTCCCAATTTGTTTATCTGAGACTGCAAACATAACTTCATGTTTGAGGTACCTATGTCTGCATAAACCTTACCCCTATAAAACAAGGTTTCCCTTACCCCTCGTTTTCTAGGAGGCATGCTATAGCTGGTGACAATTTTTTCTCAGCTAAGATCTTGCCAGAGTGAAAATGAAGGTGTTTTTTTATCCACCATTGCTCTTTTTAGTGGGCCTTATAACACTATTTTAGAATGACTACACTAACAATGTTGGTACTTCCATTGAAAGGAAAGTCTACAAATATCAGCTTTCTCTATTTCTTCAACCAGCTTAACATCAGTAAGTTCCCATCCTTGTCAGGGTTCAGGTAAGCTTGGAGGTGCTATGCTCTCTCAGTGACCTGGAAAGTCCATCTCTCTATAGATATTTGGCCCAATTTTGTTGATATTGTTCTTTTCAATAATTTCCTTTTATCCTTTGACCAGAATATAAAATGGAAATCTGGGGGAAGAAAATGAGAGAGAACCTTAGTTAATAAAGATCTTATTTCCATTACCTAGCAGAATGGACATTCAAATAGAAATTAAATTCAACCTTGAAAGAAAATCATTTTTCCTGAACACCTAAGATTGTTGACCTAAGATTATTCACACTTGTTACAAGTGGTAGCCTGTCCAGAATTTCTAAAAATCTTCATTGTCACTGATTTGTGAATAATCGACTATTTATAAAACTGAGTATAGAGTCTTTTTGAGGCAAAGAGTGTTACCCTATGAGGGATGTGCTGTGTAGAGATGAGGGGAACTCAGAGGTTAATAAAAATTTCAAGAAAAATTTAGTGTGAAGAAGAATTATAAAATGTTCTAATTTCCTCCTTTAAAGGGGATTTGCGATATAAGATAACTGGCAAAAGGAAGGAATATGGAGGTTGATTTTTTTAAGGTTACTATGGAGTCCGAATTTCCTAAATAACTAAACTTCCTGGCAAAGGAAGAGTCTTTTCAATGGTGTCAGCTAGACTGGCTTGCCATTTAATCTGCTTTAACTACACCTGCCCGCATATATGGGGAGAGGCATTCATTGTATATATTTTTTCATTTCTAAAAATTATTTTTCAAATTATTGTTCCCCAACTTAAAATAGAATTTGTAAAGCATTGATTGCCATAGGAAAAAATACCAAAACAGAGAAAAAAAAATTTTTTTTTTTTTTGAGACAGAGTCTCACTTTGTTGCCCTTGGTAGAGTACCATGAAGTCACAGCTCACATCAACCTCAAACTCTTAGGCTCAAGCAATTCTCTTGCTTCAGCCTCCTGAGTAGCTGGGATTATAGGCTCCTGCCACAACACCTGGCTATGTTTTTGTTGCAGTTGTCATTGTTGTTTAGCAGGCCTGGGCCAGGTTTGAACCTACCAGCCTTAGGGTATGTGGCCAGTGCCCTAACCACTCAGCTACAGGCATTGAGCCTGATTGGGGGTTTTGAAAAATCTAGGTTATTGAATGTTAAAAGTCAAGATTGTATAGAACTTGGCCAGACAACGGATTTGAAAGAATATGTACTTTATTAGTAAGAAATTATTGTTTTCTATGAAAATATTAGATTTTTTTCAAGCATGAGGCAAGGGTTAAGAAAAAAATCTGGAGGGCAAGACAACATAGGTTCTGTTTGGTCTCTGTGAAGGTGCATTATGTCTGCCTATTTTAAACAGTGTCAAGGGGATGAGATTTAATAAATGACAGTGGCTTGGACAGTGGTGAAAAGGGTCAAATACTGGACATATTTTAAAGATGGAGGCAATAGAATTTATAGAAATATTAAACAAGTGTTGTTAAGGAAAGGAGTCAGGAATGATTCCAAGGTTTTTGACTTGAGCTTTAGCAGGGAATTGCTAACATCTGTGCTAAGGAAGTCTGCAGGCAGAGCAGATATTTTTTGAGTGAGACAGTAATGGTCAATGATTTAGTGTTGGGCTAGTTAAATATGAGGTGGCCATTAGGGTCAAAGGAGCTGTTGAATAACACACAGGAGGTCAAGATTTGAGATATAAAAATTTGAGAATCATTGGCATATAGATAGTGGGAAAATCTCTGACACTGGACAAGATTGCCAGGAGGGTGAATGTAGCTAGAAAAGAAGGCCAGCCACGGAATAAATGATAGAACAATCCACAATATTGAGGCATATGTAAGAAAAGAATCTAGTAAAGAAGATGGAGGAGGAAAATCGATGAGGTTAGAGAAAAATCATGGGTCCCCCTAAGTACACACCCACCCAACAACCCTCAGGCCCTCTTATATTTTTGTCCTGGTATAATTTTCTTTACTCAAAAGGAGGTCATTCTATACATGGGAGAAGAAAGAAAAGTATTACCAGCCCTTCTCACCCTCACCCTGAACATGCTTCTATTTTCTCATGGGGATACATGGATTTGTGGGCTGTGTCTACATAAAACCTTCAGGTCTCATTCAGCATCTATACTTGGAAAGTCCATCCTTTGGTCTTCTGTCTGCCTTCTGCATGAGACCAGTATGGCTTTCTATGAGTTAGCAGAGGCTTTTTCATAATTTAAGTCCAAAGTCATTTTTTTCTTATGCTGGAATTGTCTCATTCCACCATTTCAGGAAATTTTTGTGTCTCTGCTTCTTCAACTGTTTCTTATCATGAAGCTGTCTAAACATATCTCCAAAAAGTATCTTCCATTTTTGATGAAATTTATGCTTGTAGAATGAACTTGATTTAGTTAAGGCAGGTTATTCTTTTCCTCTTGAGGTGACTCCCTTTAGGAATATTTGAATTTTGTACATAAACAGGTGAGAGATTATTACTAAATCTGTTGATTTAGTGTCAGAATTGAATATTTAAAAAATAAGATAGGTTATTTAGGAAATAAATGAGGATTAGAAGTCCTTCTATTTTGTATATTCATATAAGTCTTTCCTTCCTAGTATATTGGGGAGGAGTATTTTCTCTGAATAGAAGGGCTCTTGAGCTCAGTGGCTCAAATGGATGTATCAGAAGCATTAAAGGTAATCAAACAGATTCTGAAGCTTGTGAAAAGTTTACGTCTAGAAAACAGAATACCCTTCTCTGATGATTGATACGATGAAACAAGTAACTATCAAAAGCATTTCTTACCAGCATAATCCTTTGTGTTTCCTCTTCACTTTATCTTGACCTTTCAATACTGGGAATAGTAAATTTACAAGCTAACGTCATTTTACAGAATGACAAAGCCATTTCCCTTTTTTTTATGCACAAATTTAGTGACCAATATATACAGAACAATTAACCTTGATAGTTGAAAAAAAATCAAAAATCTTTTCTAGAGTGATTTGTGTGTTATGTACATGTGTGTTTTTCAATGCATGTAATAGTGTTGGGATTCCTTTGAGTTCTAGAAGGGAAAGGATTACATCTCCTTCATGTGATTTGTACAATATCTAAGTACAATGTTATCCCTCTACTTAGATTGAAATATTACTTACCTAGGACATTATGCTTGGATATATTAATGATATTTAATGCTTCTTTGAGTAATAATGGCTATTTACCTGTCAGACACAGACAACTTTCCTTTCTTTTGACCACCATTTCTATGCAACTAAACAATTAGGATGATTTCTACATCTTTTCTTCACAGAAATTGCCTTCAAGTCTTAGCTAAATCTTTAGCTATCTTGCACACTGTGACATAGTCTATGGCACTGGAGTCTGACCATTATGGTATTTGCCAAGCAGGCACAAAGGTTAATTGAAAATCTGTAATAGCTACAATACTATACAGGCAAAATCCGCATAGCTATTTTCTTCATTTATAAAGCCTTGAGCTTGTCTTACCATTAATGTCAGGAGCACAAATGATTCCTTTGAATGGGATTTTAGAGCACAGCAATCTGCAAAGAGGAAAGAGTTGATGCATGCGGATAGCTTTCCAGGAGGTATGCAATTCTTTCATAGGCTTTCTTTAAAATGCCTTCCTTACATCTGCTTAAAATATATGAATATGTGCTAATAGTGCAAAAAGAAATCAATTGTGAGACTAACAGAAGGTAGAACTGAGTCTTACATATTTAGGTTTTATTTTTTCACTGCAAATAATAAACTTCTAATTAGGCCTTTCAGATGATGTGATAAGACAAACATTCTAATTTTGCATACGAGAACAAAAGGTCTCATGGCAAAAAAAGAAAAAAATGGCTAGAACTAAACTGAGACAGCTCACAAACCTTGAGCTTTAATGCTCCCATGATATTTTCTCACATAATACTTGGGGAATTGACCCTCTGGGCTGAGACTGTCAATTGAGACTTGAAAGGCTCTGATTTTGAGATTGTTTGCTTACTGACATTTGATCTTGGCTAAATCACAGAACCGGCTCTGCTCCATTTCTCATTGTTAAAGAAAGATGATCCTTGACACCTATTCAACTCATACGATTCATAGGGTGTCATTAACGTCCCTTTGGTTAATGTGCTATGGAAGAGCATTTTGAGTATCTTAACAACAGATACCATCCAAATAATAGTCTCTGTTACTGTTGGGTCATTGCTATCGAGGTTTTGGGCATATAGAAAGAATTCGTGTTACATTTACACTCGTCTCTTAAGTTTTTTGAAAACCACATAAACAACAACATTCTCTTTGTCTTCTAAAGACAAAGAGATGCAGAATATATGGATTCCAGAAGATTTGCTACTGTTGCAGTCCACTAATTAATTGAGGTTTTTCTTATCCTTCTGAAATTTAAACAGTATTTGCTTCCTTTAAAGGGTCTAGCTAGTTTCTGCCATCAATTCGAATTAGACCCTGCCACAACAACTCTGCTCTCTTCACAACAGAGAGCCTGCCATTTAATATTGAAATTCATGGATTCCCATCTTAAGCTAACTAGAGGTTATTCTTCACAGTAGAGTTACAAATAGTATCTGAATGAGTATCTTAAGTAGGTAGAAGGCCCAAACAGATGAGATAATCACTCAGAGAAGAAAAAAAGAAAAGCAAATAAAACACACCTAGAACGAATCTCAAGCCTCTCAAGTCAGCCTCTCTAGCATTCGGTTCACCTTGCAATTTGAAACTTCATCATGCTTTTGTGCAATTACTGCCCATTTTGAGTTTTTCCTAAGATTTTCAGTTCTTTGTTACTAGTTTACTGCTGAGAATTGCTTTCTTCTGTGATACTCAGATTATTTTTCATTGTGTTTTTCCTTACAACTTCATAACTGTAGAATTTGTTCCCTTCAGCAAAAACTAGTTCCTTGTTATTTCCCCATCTTCACTTATTTCCGATATACTCCTCAGCCAGGCAACCAGTAAAATGAAAGGCCTGTTGGCATCATTATGTGTGCGATTTTCTATGGGAAAGATTTTCTTTCACTCGCATTTTTTTTCATGGTGTTGAAGATGAGGACATGAGGCAGAAAGCTCAAATTGGATTTTTAAAAAATAAAAATATAGGAAAAGGCACCAGCTCACAAACAGAGGCAACTAAAATCCGATCTTCATTCTAAGAATTGAGTGTGCCTCTCAAATTGAATTCAAAGTGTTGCTTCAGGGGTCAGCTCCACTGAGAGAAGAGAGGGTACTCTATGGAACAGGCTCTAAAGCAATTATGCCATTAAAAATTCATAATGGAATAACTTAGAAATCACAAAGTCTAGATAACTAGGACCAAGTTAACTGGAACTTTCAATTATCCATTCTTTACTCTGTTTTTTTTCTCTTTTACAAGAATATTGAAGTCAGGGGTTCTCAACCTGTGGGTAGTGACCCCTCTGTAACAATGGAAATACATTGCAGCATTAGGAAGGTTGAGAACCACTGAGCTAAGTGGTGATAAAAAAGATTTTTCTTATATTGGAGTCATATTGGAGAAAAATGAGGTCCATGGCCTAATGATTAGTATGTATCTATTATTTTCTGCCCAAATTCAGCTCTCTAGCAACTGTTTATTATCAGGATGTGTTGAGGACAGAAAAACTCCTCATTTGCAGATATGAAAGACCATGATAAAGTCAGTGTAGTTTTCAAAGATGTTGCTTTCTGTAGTGTACAGAAAGGACCAGACTGGGTATCACGACCTCATTCAAAGACTGTGTCCTGTCTAGCGTGTTGCCTTGGGCAAGTCACTTTCTTCTTGTATATTTCTAAGTCTTCATTTGTAGAATGAGGAGGTTGGGGCTATCCCTTTCAAGCACTAAGATGATTTTGAATCTGATAATCACTGATCTTCAGAATGATCACCTCACAGTAATGCCAGATCTTCAATCAAGATAAACAATGTTTTCTGTTCATAGTAGTTAAAATGTATGCCTATCTCATGGTGGGGAATTGAATACCTTATCCTATTTAGAGAAAACAGTACCTCAGAGATGTTAGTTAAGTGGCCATGATCACACTGCCAGCTATGGCACCAGAGTTGGGAGAAGGACCTTCAACTTTCTGACTGCAGAGCTTAAGTCTTTTCTACATCATCAATAGATACGTCCCAAGGACTTATTGAATTTGAGATTTTGAAATGGGAAATAATGATTCCACATAACTTTAAACCAAAGGCAGATCAGACATACGTAATAAAATCCCCTGAATGATCTGAAGGTTAGGGATTGCAGGAAATAGAGAAATTAATTCAGTCTGAATCACAGATACAATCTATAGCGATAGACTTTTAGTAAACTTTTAATTTCAAATACACATTTATATAGTTTGGGCATCCAAATATGTGTTATGACTTCTACAGAATTAGGATTATTTACTGCATTATTGATTGAAATAATGTTAGACATTAGATCTAAAGTCAGCCACACCTTTTTTTAAGTACTAGCCTTGATGACAAATTTTCACCTTTTGAAGATGGATTATATCTTGCAATTGAAAAAATATTGATAAATGCCTTAAGAGAGGAGGTGGTACCTTTTTTTCTTTATATCCTATAGTGCCTATTTAGTTTTTTTTACTTCAGAGACCATCAATAAATAATTTTTAAAAATTTGATTTATGATTTTTTGCCATATTAAAGTGTAACTTAGAACTTTGCCAAATTCTCACTTTTAATGGATTTAAATGGCAGAACAAGAGGAGTTATTTAGGATAAGACATTTTGCTCACTCTTTCGATAGTATCCAGAAATACTTCTACCTATCTTTAGTAGCTATAAAAACTGAAGTGCATTATGTCTGCTACTTGTACCAGGATCCAGAAATGCAGATCTTGGAGGCAGAAAAAAATTCTTGTTCCATAGAATTTTTTCTTTTTGAAAACATGAAAATTATACATTTTACTATTTATAGTGTTTTAGGTGATGGGTGCATAGTGGTCCTTCTTTTTCATGTGTCTGCTTAGATGAAAATCATGCAACATAAAATTAAAATTAAAGGTGGCTATTTACTGCAGAAGGTTACCCTTCCTTGTGGAACTTATGAGGACAACTGGAGAATGACTTGTCTTGTAAAGCTGTACTATGGGTTCTATACCTGACATCATGGGCAGAGACTCCATTTATTTGTGCTCAAATGTAATTCCCAGGAATAAACTTCCATAATCCACAGAACACCTGAGCCATTTAAACCTTGACCTGTAGGAAAAGAGACTTTCTTTGAATATACTTAATAATAGTCACTCATCCTTCATCTTCTCCTGTGCAATATAAATCCAACCATATATTTTTTCAGGATGATGTTTTAAGTATTTCAAAGTATGTATTGCAGACCTGAAGGATTTTGAACTAAGGGACATCATACAGAAATCTCCATGATCTTAAAATTTCAAAAAGAGCTTTTGGGGGTAGACAGCACTATATTCTTTGCCACAAAACGAGAATAATTAAGTTATCTTAATTTAAACTATAATAATAATTAAGTTATAATAATTAATCATAATTAAGTTATCTTGCAAACTGAAAAGCATATGAACATATTTACCTCCAAAAGAGTCCAAGCTTGAGCATAAAAGGTCCCTTTAAGGCTGATCTTTCAGAAATAGAGTCAGAGGGGCCAGAATTGCTGTAGCTAATAGGTGGATTCTGGGTTTTATTCTTCTTGCCTGTGAATTGGCACATTCTATTAGGTTTTAAGGAATTACATTTTGCTGGTACTGCAGTGTTGCAACATTTCTAATTAAAAGTGCCTGGTCTACTGAACAGGTTGTGTAAGCTTTCAAAGGACACTTTTCTGTTTATTTCCCTTTATTTGTGTTTTTAGTGCAATTTTTTTTCAATACTGCCTTTAGCAATGTAGGAATATGGAGTACTTGAGTATAGTGCTGATAAAGTGCTTATAGTAGAAGTATCTAGTCACTCACATAAGTAGAAATGAGACATCTGTGGGAATGGAGGAAGTGTCAACTAAACCAGTGGCTTTCCAGGACAGTTGCTGTAGTAAAGGAAAATAGACTGGTTTGAAAGTCATTTTAAGACAGATTTTAAAAGGAATTAGAAACATTTAAATCAGGAGAGAATAAGAGCTGTAGTTTGAGGGAGTGAAATAAACGGGAGAGTGTGAAATGGTCAGAATGGACGTGAAAAGGCCAAATTGTAGGGATACTTAGGCTTCTACTAGGGAATTGAGACATCTGGCAACTGAGGTTTGGTTCTCGGTCATTACACTCCCCTTCCCAGATGTCACAGAGAGACATAGGTAAATTAAGGCACTTTGCTCAGATCATAGAACTAGAGAATGATAGGATTGGGATTTGAAAACAGGAGTTCAGAAACAATGTTGCTTTCACTATTGAACATGGCCTTGGCAAGGTTGATGACTGTGAGTGTTGGATATGTCCTGTTTGCTATGAATATTCCTGGTCAATCACTATCTTTCATCTGGATATCTGAATCTCTGGCAAAATCAGGGATATTTTCCTCAATAATGCCATTGCATACGTCTGCCATGCTTTTTGATTTTTCATCTCTCTCAGGGATGCGTAGAATGCTTATACTGGTTGCTTTGCATAGTCCCATAGTTTCACAAGTTATTGTTCATTCTTCTTCTTCTTCTTTTTTTTTCTTTTTGTAGAGACAAAGTCTCACTTTATCTCCCTTGGTAGAGTGCCGTGGTGTCACACAGCTCACAGCAACTTCCTACTCCTGGGTTTAGGCAATTCTCTTGCCTCAGCCTCCCAAGTAGCTGGGACTACAGGTGCCCGCTTCTCTGAGTCCTTGACTGATTGGGTTAGCTCAAAATTCTTGTCTTCAACTCTGAGAATTTTTCTTCTGCTTGGTCTAGCCTGTTGAAGCTTTCTACTGTATTTCAAAATTCCCTAAATTCATTTCTTTTAGTTCTATTAAACCTTTTCTTATGCTATCTCTTTAATAAGGTTTTCATTTTTATCTCCATTTATCATTCATGATCTGAAACTTTTTTTGGTTTCTCTTCAACTTTACATTCCATCTCATTCATCTTATTTTCCATCCATATTTTGAATTCCATCTCTGACATTTCAGCAATTTCCTATAGGTTTGAGTTCATTGCTGGTGATCTATTGTAACCCTTTGGGGGTGTCAAAATAGCTTGTTTTTTTCATTTTGATAGAGTTCTTTCTTATTCTAGAAATCCCTGCTCTCAGTTCAAGATGGATAAGCTTGTAGTATACCTGTTCTCTTCTGGAAACTCTCCTACTTTTTGCAAAGAGGGGAGAGGTGCCTCAATGGTGAACTTCTGCCCTTTGGATGACTGACCTAGCACAGGATGGGCAGATGCACTGTGAGCACTTAACACAGCTGCTCTTCAGCATCTCTTGCCTCACTGTTCCCCTGTGTTTGTCATTGGCATTTCCTGTGTTACAGAGTGCATGAACGCCCCACCTAGTCCTGCCAGCAGTAGTGATTGGTAGCCCAAGCTGGCTTGAGTGTTGATCCACTTGCATCTTTGGGCAGTGGCATTTGTCAGCCTGTGCCTGCTTGACTGCAGCCCCCTACCCTGCATCCATGAGCGGTGGTGACAGCTTGCTAGGGCTGGCGTGGGAGCTACCCTGCTCAAATCTATGGATGGTGGAATTTGTTGCCCTGTGTGGACTGAGTGTAGTCCCACTTGGTTGTCCAGTATAAGTGACTTTCAGCCTGTACCGGCTTGAGGACTGCCCACTCAGATACACAGATCACAGCATTTGTCAGCTGTGCATTGACTGGTTCAAAGCTCTGCCTCCTCCCTCAGGAAGTGGTGATTGTCAACTTGTGCAGGCTTGAGAGCTGTCATTAGATCTGCCAGCAGTGGCATCATTTAGGCCCTTGTGGCTAGATCATCCACGTTTGTGGGCAGCCACAAATGTCAGCCTATACTAGTTTGATTGCCACTCCATTCAGACCCTCTGGAAGAGACATCCTGTACCCTTGGGCAGCAGTGATTGTCAGGCCTTGGGGCTTGTGGCTTGAGAGCTGACCTGTTCAGATCCTGTGAAAGTGGCATTTGTCAACTAGTACACCAGCCCGTGGGCAGCCCTGACCACATTGACAGGCAGCAGTGATTGCCAGTCAACTCAGATCTCCAGTGGCAGTGGGGGTACATGACTGTTGTCCATGTGGCTCAAGAATACTTTGCCTCTCTTCTTTCTCCCCCACCCCAGACTGCATGGCGTTGGGGAAGCAACAGCAACAGAACTGATCCCTGGGTAAAGGCAGCTCTCTGGTCTTGTGAGCCAATGTGTCACTGCTATGGTCTGTTCCTAGATATACTACTGCACAGCCTCCATCTAGCTCCTTGTGTCAGTTCTGATGGCTTTTGCAGTAGAGCATCTCTCCTGCAGGTTGGACCACAATGAGCATGGAGAGAAGTATGGATCCCTATGATTCTTCCCTCTGTGCCTACTGCAGGTGTGCACTCATCTTCTCTGTGTACCTCCAAACTACGAGCCGGTCACCTCAATTCCTTCTTGTTGACTTTGTGTGCCTCCTGTCACATCACTTTTGGTCACAATGCTTTCTCTCAGATGATCAATCTGGAAGAAGACATCCATTTGTCACTTTCAATCCTCTCCATGTGTGTGGTAGGTGTAAGCTGCTTCTGGTCACGTCGGCCCCTCCCAAACTAAGTAAAAGTCACAATATGTTTCTTACCACTACCCATAGATCTTACTGTCTCCAAACATTTATGAGAATAGAAAGGTAAATTATTATATGTAATCCTATTTATTTGTTTCATCACTTCATCGTCATAAAATAGGTGTTACTAAAAGAAAATTGCTGGTCAACAATAGGGAGCAGATCATCAGAATAACTGTCCTATAGAAACAATTATAAACTCTGAACAAAATTAAAACACACCCACTCACCCATCCATACACACACACACACACACACACACACATGCACACACATCTATTTTAGGGCATAGACAGCAGCCATAAGCAAGCATCAGCTGGAGTGGGTTCAGCCTTGAAAGAAGGAATGCACTTTGAGTGCATTCATGTTTGTGAAGATCTTTCTTCTGGTGACATCCTATTGGGTATGGCCTGAAAGAAAGCTAGAACTCTATTTGAAAGTTGCAGTTCCCTTAGCTTTAGGTGATGGTTGTGAGAGTTTAGAAACTGAAAAAGAAAATCCTGGAATGAATGAATGGAACCCTCAAACCTGAGAACAATTCCCGTGAAATTGGAATGAATTCCCATGAATTCCAGGGAGTCCAGCAGAAAACCACAGCTGGATTAGCAGAAAAAAATTATGAGGGATTTTAGCTGATAAATGTCATCGATGAGAAAAAGTTTGATGTCTGAATCCCACCAAATTGGAGAATGTTGGTAAAGAAAACCAGGCTTTCACAAGTTCAAGGTGATAATCCACTAATCCCACCACCTACGTGAACAAAAAATCAATACTCTTCACAAGAAGAAAATGAAATTCAGCATGTCTAAAATGTGACATCTAAAATGTCCAATAAATAATAAAAATTACAAGACATATGAAGACATGTATGATCCTTTGTCAAGAAAACAACTCAGTTCATAAAAGCATGCCCCCAAATGACCAAGAATTTGAAATTAGAATGAAGGGACTTTAAAACTGCCATCTTAAATATTTTAAGAAGTTAAAGAGAAAAAATATCATAATTATTTTAAGACAAAGAGCTGTTGATCTAGAGAAGTATAACTGAAAAAACAGTTGAAATATTAAATTTGAAACAAAAACCATAATATCTGTAGTAAAAATTTCACTGGATGGGCTTAATTATAGACTGGAAAAAGATGAAGAAAGGTTCACTGAACTTGAATACATATTAATGGAAATTATCAAATGTAAAAAAAAAGTGAAAAAAGATCAGAAAAAAGCCAAAGCTTCTCTGATTTGGGAGATGATATTAAACTGTCTCATAACTTGTGATTGAAGTTCCAGAAGGAATCACTAGGCTTTTCCTGAAGAACACCCTATCTTGGGGGGCACTGCTAAGGCAGAAGCTGAACAACAATAGTCAAAGTTTGGGCAAAAATTTTACAAATTTATTGAAAAATTTCAAGTTATAAAACCAAGAATCTCAGCAAACCTCTGGACAGAATAAATAGAAAGAAAACCACATATAGGCATATGTGGCACATTGCTAAAGATTGATGATAAACAAAAACAATCTTAGGCTGTTTCCACTTCTTTGTGGTTATTAATTGAATTATATATACCCTTATAATAATCTAAAATTAAAAGAAAAAAATATCTTAAAAGCAGCTAGGGCTTTTAAGACATACAACATATAGGTAAACAACAATATGATCATGGTTGACTTATCAGAAATAATGGAGGCTATAGGATGACACCTGTGGCTCAAAGGAGTAGGGTGCCAGTCCCATATGCCTGAGGTGGCAGGTTCAAACTCAGCCCCGGCCAAAAACCACAATAAATAAATAAATAAATGGAGGCTATAAGCCAATGGAATGACATTTATTAATGTGGTTAAAATGTTAGTTTTAAATTCAAAATCTCATAAAAATACTTGTCAAAAATGAGGATGAAATTAAGATATTTAAAGATACATAGAAGCTGAGAAAATACACTGCCCCCTGGATCTGCACTACAGGAAATGTAAAAGGTATTGGAAACCAAGACCAAGGGAAGGTGGGAGGTGGGTTAGGGGTTAAAAACATACCAATTGGGTGCACTCAACACTGTTTTGGTGACAGACACACCGAAGACCCTGACTTCAGAATTATACAATGTTCTCATGTCACAAAAACATTTGTGTCCCCTTCATATTTTGAAATAAATACATATACAAGAAATAATACAAAAAGAAGGCTGGTTAAATGCAAAATTCAAAGAAGGATATGACAAAGATAAAAGTAGAAATCAATGAAATAGAAAGTGGGCAAATAGTAGGGAACATTTAAAATGTGAAAAAAATTGGTTCTTTGCAAAGATAAATAAAATTAATACAGGTTGACTATCCCTTATTCAAAATACTTAGAACCAGACATTTTTTTGATATTTCTTTATTTTTGGAATACTTGCATATACTTAATGAGATATTTAGGGGGATGGAACCCAGGTATCACCAGGTGAAAGGATTTGGAGGGCCATTTTCCCTTCAGGATAATAAATAAACCATGCATGTTTTGCACTTGTATTTTGACTGTGACCCAAAGTGTGAGGTCAGGTGTGAAATTTTCCACTTGTTAGTGCTAAAAAAGGTTTGGATATTGGGACGTTTTAGAGTTCAGATTTTAAAATTCATAATGCTCAACTGATAAACGCTTTAACCAACTTATTAAAAAAAAGTCACCAATGTCAGTAGTAAGAAAACTACCAATAGCATGTTAAAAGATAATAAGGGAATATTACAAAGTTATTTCAATACATTTGACAACTTAGAAGAAATGCACAAATTCATTAAATCATAATTTTCTAACACCAACATAAAAAGTATGAGCAGTCTTTTAATATCAAGAAAATACAACATGTAGTTAAAAATACCTTTCAGAAAGAAACATAATGCTGACCCTCAAAAATCATTGCATTTGTACTGCATGGGTGCACTTCTAGAAGGATTTCCTTCTGTCTCTGCCACCCCTGACACCGCAATACCAGTTCCTTCTCTTCTCCTCCTCCTTAGCCTATTCAAAGGGACGACAATGAGGATAAAGACCTTTATGATGATCCACTTCTACTTAATGAATAGTAAATATATTTTCGATTTCTTACAATTTTTAAATAACACCTTCCCCTGCTAGCTTATTTATAGTAAGGATACAATATATGATGTGTAATACACATAATGTGCATAATATGTGTTAAATGACTATGTCATAAATAAGTCTTCTGGTCTACAGTAGGCTATTAGTATTAAGTTTTGGAGGAGTTAAAAGTTATATGTGAATTTTCTACTGAGTGTGCAGGAGGTCAGTGCCCCTAATCTCTGCATTGTTCAAGAATCAACCAAATGCTTTCAGTGCTGAATTCTACCAAACACTTAAGAAAAAAGTAATATCAAACTTACCAAAATTTTTCAGAAAATTGTGCAGAAGATCCTTCACAAATTATTTTCTGAGGACAAAAGAACCTTGAAAATAAAACAATAAAGATATTATAAAAATTATAGATGGTATTCATTGTGAAAATTCTACATAAGTTCTTGATAAAATATAGCAAATTGAATCCAACTATATATATAAAAAGTCATATATGATGATCAATGGGGTTTATCTCAGGAATACTAGATTAGTCTAACATTTAAAAATCAATCAATGTATTTCACTTCTTGACCAATTAAATGATAAAATTATTTGGGTATCTCAAGACATGAAGAAATAAGCACTTGATCAAATTTAGTATTGATTTATCAATTTGGACTAGAAGGGAGCTTCCTCAGTTTGATAAAGGACATCTACAAAAACTGATAGCTAATTCTATACTTAATGGCAAATGCTTGAAACATTTAATCTTAAAAATTAGGAACATTTGTAGAAGATCTACTCTCACCTCTTCTGTTCAACATTGTACTAGAAAGTATAACCAATGTCATAAGTAAAGAAAAAAATACATATATGGTATACACATTTTAAAGAAGGATGAAAAAAATGTATATATGGTATACACTTTTTAAAGAAGGATGAAAAAAATGAATCTATTTAATTGTCATTCACATAGAAAAGCTTACTAAGACATCTATTCAAACAACCCAAACAAACAAGCAAATGAAAATAACAAATAAAACCCTATTATAACTTATAAATGAGTTTAGCAAGTTCTCAGGATACAAGGTAAATATAAATAATGAATTATATTTCTACATATTAACTTCAATTTTAAATTTAAATTTTAAAACTTTAGTTTATCATAGAATTGATAAAAATTTTAAAATGTTAGGAATAAATGTAACAAAATATCTGTCAGGCTTCTCTACACTGACAACTATGAAACTTTACTGTATGAAATTAGAGACATTTCAAACATATGTGAGCCTTACCAAATTCATCAATTAGAAGACTAATAGATGAAGTGTAATCACTATCAAAATCTAAACCAACTTTTTTTTTTTTACAGAAATGGACATGCTGATTCAAAACTACATATGGAAATGAAAAGAACTGAGGGTAGCCAAAAACATTCACGAAGAAGGAAGTTGGAGAACACAAAATATCTGATATTAACTATTACCATGTATTATTATAATTAAAAAATATAGTACTAGAATAAAGATAGAAAAGTACATCAACATAATAGAACATAGTGCAGAAACAGGCCTAAAATTATGTAATCAAGTGATTTTCAACAGAAGTACCAATGTAACTTAAGGGAGAAGGGACAATATTTTCTACTAGTGGGGTTGAATCAATTGAATACAAGTAGGGAAACAAATAATACTTGATTCCTGCCATACACAGTAATTAGTAATGATAAAATTGGTTCAAAGCTTCCATGTAAAACTAAAACTGTAATTATTCTATCAGAATATATTGACAAATAGCTTCAAGATTTTGGACTAGACAAAGCTTTTGCAGACTAAGAGCACTAAATAAGAAATTAAAAATTGGAGGGGGGAGGAGCCAAGATGGCAATCTGTAGCCAGTTTTCCACACAGGTTCCTGTCCAGAAGGAGAGTTAAAGGACAGAAACTCAGCAAGAAAGCCGATGGCTTGGATCTGAGCCAAAAGCAAAGGTCAAAGAGCGCACATCAACCCTGCTGGGGTTGATCTGAGACCCCAAGGACACAAACAAAAAGGTACAGAGCACATCACCAAGCGGACAGGAGTCCCCTCCGCCATGAGAGCGGCTCGTAGTATACTCCATACCTCCATACAAACAAGCGAGCAGAGTTCGGATATCCTCCCACTCTATCCCACGGGAGAGACTCTCTAAAAACCAGACCTCTACTAGGGTGCCACGGCACTCTCCAGCCAGGCATAAAACTGTATATACTCTCTACCTGCAAGTTGGTGTTCCTGGTGTTCCCCTCCACTCTCACCCTGAGGTCTGGAGGCCTGTTCCCCACAGAGTCCAGATTCTTGGAG
>CAUYON010139483.1:0-41075 GCA_963573935.1 Arctocebus calabarensis
TCTTTATATAGTGATCAAGAAAATGCCATGAAGGCTATCTGTAACAGTACGATCAAAATATTTCTGAATGTATATGAAACACATTGTGCCCTATGATTGCACCAATGTACACAATTATGATTCAATAAAATTATAAAAAAAAAAAAAAGAAAGAGAAAAAGAACTTGACTCCCTTCTCTCAGCTGGGTAGAACAGCATTGGGAGCGGTCTGCTGGGACCTGTAGAGGTGGCACAGCCCTCAGAGGTGCCCTGCCTGGCCGTGATGGGGCTGATGGGCAGCTGAGCTCAGGGCTGGGCACAGAACAGATACTGATACAGTGGAGCGAATGACTGTGGCATGGGCCCTGTGTACCTTCTGCCTCTCCTTATGCCCAAATACTTCCTTTTACCTAGTGTGGGCTGAATTGTGTCCACCTCAAATACATCTGTTAAAGTTTTAACCCCCAGCATCTTGAAATGGGACTGTATTTGGAAATAGGGTCTTTAAAGGGCTAAGTGAGTTAAAATTCAGTCATTAGGTTGGGTCCCTAAGCCAATCTCACTGGTCCTTAGAAGAAGAGTTGATTAGGACATTTTGTTAATGTAGACATACACAGCAAAAAAATCAGGTGAAGACAGAGGGAGAAGGTGATCATCTCCAGTCTGAGACAGAGGTCTCAGAAGAAACCTCCCCTGCCAACACCTTGGTCTTGGACTTCTGGCCTCCCAGATGGTAAGAAGTAAGTTACTGCTGTTTAAACTCTCGGTCTGCACAATCCTGTTGGCAGCCCTAGCAACCTGGTGCATCACCCCACCTCGCCCTCACACACCTGGAATGCTTTATACAGAGTTCCACCCAGGGTAAAGGGTAGGAGTGGGCACACTCATAAGACTTTCTGGGATGGGCCACTTGTGCAGAGATTGTGAGGCCAGTTCCCACTGTGCTGAGAACATGGTCATCTATGCCTGGATGTCTCCCCAGATGGTCGGTGGGCCAGGAAGCAGCAGCCTGACACTCAGGAGCTCAGGCGTCGGGTGCCCACACTCCCCACACGTGGGTCTGCAGGGAAGTGTCCTCACTCTGGGTTTGTTTCCTTATATGTCAAATGGAAGCATGAATGACCTTCACGATGACATTTCTCTCTCTCTCACCCTATTGAAAAGGTCTAATATACACAGAGCATTAAAATGCATTGCACATGCAAGGTGGAGACGTATACTGTTGTTTTCACTTTACCATTAGGACTATTATTAGCAAAGCTTCTCTGGCTCCCCAGCTTAGCAACAGCTGGGAGCCCACAGTGGAGCACCTGCCTCCTTCAGCGCCATCGCCTGGTACAACTGAAGGGCCCTCAGGGTCAACCTGGCAGCCATACATTTGGAAACTTTCCCAAGGGTCATGTAAACATGTTTGTATTTTTGTAATCTATTGTCACTGTACATGTTCATCTCAGCTACAGAGTGTATGAGAGAGAGAGAGAGAACCGTAATGTGTGTGTTCCAGCCCCACGCACGCCAAGTGAACTCATCAATCATCTGGGGTGCACTTTGCCTGTCGCCTTAATTTAAACCATCACGCTCCTTCCTGCTCTCATTAAAGAATGCCTGTATCTGGGATCAATATGGGTACAATTAGGTTGAAAATAAAGGCCCTCTTATTTCTGGATTTAAGACATCAGAACAAAGAAATCCTATCAAGGGCTCTGTTCATCCGAGAAACCCAGCAGAGTGAGTGCTAAATGACACCAGACAAAACAAGGGAATGTTTTGAGATATCACTGGTGGAGCTGAGATTCAAAGACTGCTATTTAACTCAAACCACACAACAAACGATGGTGATATCATTAAAATAAATATTCTGCATGGGCCATCCCCTTCTCTTCCATATCACAGCACTGACATCATTTTTGCAGATTGTATCCATGGCATTTTCCATATTCTGCTGAAAAGGTCACAGTCTGTCAGTAATGAGATTCAGCCCCCAGTCAAGCTATTCCAAGACACCACCGCCCATTCTCAAAACAATTTCCAGGGTGGCTATCCAGCAGTATGAATTCCAGAGAGCAGATGTCTCCCTGGGTGTGAGCCGAAAGTTGAATTGGGGGAGTCCACTCCAGATCACCATGGCCAACAGTGCCTGGCCAGGCCACCTAGGAGGCCACATGATAGGACACAACAGTTAGGGTTAGGGCTTCCACAGAGCAGGTGGAGGGAAGCCAAAAGGGGCCCAGCAGAACCATCCCTCTGGGTCAACCCTAGCATTCCTGCAAGGATAGCCACAATGCTCAAATAATAACGTCCTGAAAATAAGACTGAGAAGCATAATTTGTCTAAAGATTAAAAAAACTCTTTAGAGTTCAGCAGAACTGGGACAGAGCCCTGGCTCTGTTCCTGTGTAGCTGTGTGGCTTTAAACAAATTGCCTAGCCTCTCTGAGCCTCCATTTCTCCAACTGTAAGACCAGGATGATAATAGTCTCCCTCCCTCAAAGGCTTATTGTAAGAATTATGACATATGCATGTCAAGTGCCCAGTGCTGTGGCCAGCAGATCACAAGTCCCTCTCCATAAATGTTGGCTGCTTTACTGTTAATTGAGTGAGAACTTAGGGGGTGACAGACTTGAAGATCTGCCACAAGAGGGACCTACCATCCCTCCTGTCCCCTGCTGGGACTGGGGACGGGGATGAAAGGTGCATTGGACACTTTCCGAGTGTGGACATTCTTGGGAGAATCTGTAAGCAATCCTCAGGGACTATGTCCTCAGCCACACATCTTTTTCTCTTTGTAAAGTGTGCACCTGTGCATGGGTCCATTCTTGAGCTCAAGTACTAAGTCAATAAGACTTGTTTTCCCTTCCCTGCTGTGGCTACACACCTTATCCATTTATATTAACAGCTCTCCTTCACCGCCATCTGCCCCACCTCTGGAATCCAGTGACTCTCCCACTCCCACAGACTCAGATACAAAGGGTCTGTTAGACCACTAGCATTTTAATGTGTATTAATGCAACATGGTGGCCCTCCCAGAAGCAGTCACCTTTTGAAAGAGAACATGTGGGAGATAAGGGGTCTTTTGATTACCATATCAGAGGAGTGATATACACATAGACTGCCTCGCTTTCAGCAGGGCCATTGGGCCATTGATAGGTGCTTCCCGAATAGCCACGTGGAAGCAATAGAGAACTATAGACTGGGAAAGAGCACGGTTCTGCTTATAACCAGTCAATGTCCCTGACCAAAACATGCTTCCTAATGAAATGAAGGCATAAGAGGTGGTGTCCTTGCAGAGGGTCACTGGGCTCATTCCCAGGCAGACCGTGTCCTGGTCAACATTGTTATCAACCTAAATAAAAACACAGATGGCGTGCTGAACAAGCTCACAGCGGGTTGCATTTGTAGCTGACACATGTTGAAGATCAAGACTATCCCGTGCTCTTATTTGACCTGAGGGCCTGGCATGGTGTGCCAGAGAGTGCAAGGATGGAGCTCCTGCTCAGTGCAGGGTAGGTAGGCGGTTTGCACACATTCTATCTCTGCAAAAAGGAAATGAATTATGAATAAGGAAAGTGACAGTCATCATGGTTAAGAAGTTCAAAGGGTTTTGGGATCCCACAGCAGAAAGGAGGGACACAACTGGACCCTGACTCAGATCCACATAAGTCCAAAGTCTGTGAGCTCCCGCAGTCTGTGTGTCAGTTCTCTGCTTCCCTTTAATGGGTACAAGTTGTGCTACAGAGGGAAAGGGTGTCCAACACAGTATCTGGCACATGTAGAAATACTGGTGGGAATTTAAAAAAAGGAATGAGTGGGAGGGAGGCTTCAATCTGTGCTAGGAATCATGGCCAGTGGGAAACATCTGAGGATATTCAGTTTGGCAAATGCAGACACCCTTGTTCTTTTCAAATGTAGTTAAAGGACTATCATGTGGAAGAAGTATTAGATTAACCCAGGAAGGTGGATTTTAACCTACTGGGAGCTGGAACTTTCTAAGATGATGAATGTTGTTTGTATGGGCAGCAGGCTGCATCCGGAGCTGGTGTCTTGTCCCTGGAGGTCTCAGGCCGTGTCATCACCCGTCAGAGGTGACAGAGAAGAGTCCTAGAGCAGGAGCTGCAGGATTGTGATTTTGTCACAGAGGAAGAGCTTTCTATCCTTAAAGACACCACAAGAGTTTTTCTCCTCCCCTGGAGAGGCAAAAAAGATAAGTAACAAATAGATATGGCCCTTCATTGTGCCAAATGCCAGCAAAACAGTGGCCTGATTTAGCTCTTTGTTTGAAGTAAAAGGGCTAAAGATCCCTAAAGCAGGCGTCCGGGGAAAAGAAAAACCCTCGAAAGTCCATCAGGGTGCTTTGGGAAAGCACAAAATAGACTTTGTTCTGAGGCTGCCAGCCTGTGCCAGCAGAGCACTGAGCAAATGGAAAACTGTCCTGGCCGTGTCTGTCACCCGGGCCATCTCGCGTTATGCATGGGTTCTTACACAGACCTTCCTGCCGGGATGCCAGTGCTGTACGGAGTGTTGCTGGAATTCTCTCTTTGAATTTTCAAAGCAATAAACCAGAAAGGGCTTTCGACATCTTCCCAGTAACTGGAGTCCTAACAAGGAGACTCACCAAGACCGCCGCCTGCCCAATTATTTCCTACTTTTCTCTTTATGCTGGTTCCAGCCCAGAGACCCTGCCAGATGCAGAAAGCTTCCTTCATGGCAGCACAAAACAGTTTCCATTTCCCCTCTGAGAGCCAACATCCAAGAGGATCTTCTGATTTGAAACTGAATGAAACAAAAGATAGCCCAGACCCAACTGCAGCCAGGAAACAGAAGTTCACAAGCCAGAAAACCTCTGCGATGTCCCAGAAATCCCCCTGGAGCAGAGAGCACGTCGGCCGCTCTGTGCAACTAAGCAGGCTTGCAGTACAGCCGCCGGGCTATTTTTCTATTGAAGATTTTTTTCAAGTTCTTGATAAACTTTCGTGAAATACATTCCACTATACCCTCAAGAGTGTGCCCTCAGTCTTATTCTCTTTTCATTCATGGGTACAGTACTTCATAAATTCATCCAGTCATTTTTTTCAATTCTTTCTTTCACTAATCCATCAGACACATACTGAGTATCTCGTCATTCATTCATCTCTTCAATATGTTGTGAGCAGGGTTGGGTTAAGAGGCGACTAACCTGTCCCTGCTCAGCACCGGCACCTCTCTTACCAGGCATTGCACTTGGTAAAGGCTTTTCCCTGCGGGCAAAGTGCTCTCAGCTGTTCTTTTCCAACTCTGCTTTCCAGAGCCATGAGCCGGAGGAACAACCCACTGACCCCTAAATATCACACATGAACTCATGTCCTGCCCCCGCCACCTTCTAAGTCTTCTTTGTGACTTCCCATTTCCCTGCTTCCTGAGCTCATGTTCAAAGACTCTTCTGATGGTTCTTTCTCCTTTACCGAAGATAATCACGACTTTCATCTTCCAAATATCTCTTGCACATTTGTTCTATTTTTACTGCTGTCAAGGGCAGGGCAGGAGCCCAGCAGTTCCCACGTGGACTTCGACAATAGCCTCTCGACTGGTCTTCTCACCTGTTCATCACCGCACTCTGGTCCATACTGAAATTTGCCGCCAAAATAATTTCCCTAATTCGTGTTCTCACAGTGTCACTGTCCTACACATTACCTGCTGGATGTCACCCCAGGATGGGCGCCACCTGTTCCTACAGTGTGGTCTCATCCTCTGCCGTTCCCCACATGCTCCATGCACCCACTCAAACCTGCAAACACCCTTTGATGGATATGCTCTCCTGCCTCCAGGCCTTTCCTCATGCGATTCCTCTGCCTGGTGCTCCCTTTCCAATTTCTGTTTGCAGAAATCCTCCCAGACTGAGCTTTCTGATCCCCTCCCTGATGGGGAATGCTCTCCCCGTCCCTGAACCCTCATCACACTGGTTGCATCTCCCACGTCCGTAAAACCCTCACTCCCATCTCACCTCCTTTTCAGCATCTGAGCTTCTCGAGGGCAGCCTGCTGCAGTGCCACTCAGTGAAAGGGGCTGCCTACTCAGGCTGCCTGTTACTTCGCACAAATAGGTAAATGGAGAAAAGCTTTTTCATGAAAAGGAAAAGCTTTTTCGTGAGTGCAGAATGAAAGATTACTGGTGCAGGAAAGGAAATAGGAGGAATAGGAAACTTGCAAAATAGAACAGGGTAGAATCAAGGCAAAGAGTGTTGGGGAGTTTCAGACCAGAGGTAAAACCTCAGGGAAGGAGAAATAGTGGAGGAAATAGTAGGGAGGTGACACGGATGGCGAAGGCGGTGATGAGGGAGGGCATAGCAGAGATGACAGATGTCTTGCTCGCCCTGTGGCTCAGGCAGTCACATTCCACGCCTGGCTCTTCATCTGTAAAACTAGGGAAAGGTTACACCTGTCATGCGTGTGTCATGAGGAGCTTGTGAAATAACATAAGTGAAGGTCTTAGCACTACACTTATTAGATCGATGTGGGTGCTCCTACGTGGTGGCCGCAAAGGTCCTGAAGCCCAGAAATGGCAGAGAATGTAGAAAGAAGTGAGTGCCACGCTGCTGAAGCAGGTGTTAAAACTGGAGAGTGGTAAATCGCAGCCAGGAGAAGGTGCAATTAGGCAGCAAAGTGAGTGATGCATTAAGAGCTGATTTACTTTCTGAGGACAGTAAAGACAGGACTGGCTATCTCTCCCACCTACTGAAGATGACAGAAGTGGTTTGAGCAGCCATTAGTGAGCCAACTGGCTGGAATAAAAACTTGTAGAGAATGGTGCAAAATGCAATTTCCTTCTTGGCATCGTCAGTAAACATGATTTCTTCTTTTCTTCCCAGAACTCATCTCTTTCCTGTTCAGACTCTAGTGCTGTCCCAGCAACTTTATAGTGTGTGAGGGACAAATTGCTATGGCCAGAGCATCCCAGTACACTGAGCTTCTTCTCCAGCAGGTCACATGGGGCTCACGTGTATAGCAGAGCAATTTGGGGAATGAGGAAAGGAATTAAGGACAACTGCCCACCCAAGGGAGGACATTCAACTGATCATTAATTGGATGCTAGAATCCTAGGATGTCTACACAGTGCCTGGAACAAATCTCTCTGCCACTTTACACACCCAGTTCTCCTTGCTAAAAAGATGTTTAGTGTTGGGGCACTAGGGGCTATTCAGATGGCTTTCCACCCTATCTTAGTGCATATAACTGTGATTGCAGATAAATGCTCTGAACCTGAGTCTGTCCCATAGACCTAATTAGCAGTGACCCAGTAAACCAGCATTCCCTGGACAACACTCTTTGCTTTGGCAGGTGATTCAATACAGGATTCATCTTCTAGTTCTGACTCCCATATCCGTGTCAAGAGTAGAAAGTTAACTCCAGGCAATCACCTCTACATATGTATTTTGGTTATTTGGTATCTAGAGCTGGACAGACGCCCGATTTAATTTGAAAGGTCAAAGGCAGCATCTTTTTAGCTGGAGCAGGTAGCTGAGTTAGGACTTCATGTTGCTAAAAAGAAACCATAGGTTCATTATTTTGGCTTTATTTTTCCTGAATACGAAAGGAACAGTAAATTTTCATTGAATTTAACCCAGGACTCCTAATAGTTATTATGATTAGCATATTGTTCCTCTCTTGGTTTTATTTTCTTTTAATAAGTGCTTATTTTATTGAGAGATTAAAAAGTGAAGTTCAGTAGCAAAGAGCTGATATTATTTACATTTTATACTCATGTGTCTATTTTTAAAAACATGTATATATCAGTATATATATATTTAAAACATGTATATATATTTTTAAAAACATGTATATATCACTGTTTTGGTATTTTAAACTTGCTGTCTGATGTTTATTGTAAGGACACTAATCCCACCAAATCAGGACCCCACCCTCATGACCTCATTTAACCTTAGTTCAGTAGAGGCCCTGGAAGTTAGTGCTTCAACATACACTGGCGGGTGGACACAAATGTTCAGTTAATGACAAAAAATATGTATATATATCTTTGTAAGTTAGAAATGACAACAAGCATCTGGTTTAAGGATAATCCCATTGCTTGGGCTTCTAATACCTTCTTTTTTATCTCTATCCTTCAGATGAAGATACAAATCTATGTGTTGGGCGAACCCATATTCTGCTCTCACAATTTTTACCTTCCGTGGTTTTGATGTTATTCAATAAGTTGACCTTATCTTACTCCATAATGTCTACCTGAAAACAATATTATGCTAGTTGAAAAAAATTATTTTTTTACCTTACTTCACTCGAAACAAAGTGATTGACAGAAATGCACATAGAACAACAAAATTATTAAGTGAAATGAAGGAAAAGGAAAATGACCTGGGGAAAAGAAGATGAATCCAAGAGAAAAGTTGGAACACAAAAATTTGCCATAAATGCCTGGGAAATAGCCTATGATAGACCACAAATTTGAGGTTGAGTTCCCTGGCAGCTAAAGCAATAAGAAAATCAGGAAGATAGACTTTCTCTGTTGATGGTTCATAGCAAGTTCATGTTCCTTGAAGGTTGACAAAGTGAGAAGGAAGACAGAAGAAATATAGTTGACATGTTCCTAAGGAAATTAAGGATCCTAACTAGAAAACAGAATAACTAGAGACCACATAGATCATATCTATGGCTAAGTCCATGATTTTCCCAAGAATCCTGTCTTTTTTACATAGAGAGGGGTTCTAGAGGTTTAGTTTCATCCAGCAGATTCTTGGTCCATCCCAAGTGGTGCTGGTTTAGGAAGTCTAAGTTGGTACCTGGGTATCTGTATTTTAGCAAGCTTTCCAGGTACAATGGTCACAGAATGCACTTTGAGAAAGAAAATTTCCAAGCCAAACGTACCAATTGCTTACTGTGCATAGAAGTGTATGTGCACACACACACAAAGAGCCCACAGAAATCTAACTTTAAGTAATGTTTCTTTCTGGTTAACCCTCAAACATAAACCAGTTGTAAAATGTATCCCTGGGAAGCTAACTCAGTTGATTTGCTATACATGGATTTTGGATAGAAGCCAATTAAAACTCCTAGGTCTTTTTGACACAAACTGCACTTGAGTTATGGATACTTTTTTTTGAGGCTCCAACACAGGACTTTACATTTATTCTCATTCCACCCATCATCTGAGCGGCTGGCCTGAGTCCATGAAGTTGGCCTCATTTGCCCTATACCCTCAACAGCTGAATTCATAAAGGACAATCCTACATTTAAGTTTGTAGATCATTTATTAAAGTCAGTTGATTTTCTTACATTGACAATGAACAACATAGTCTATTTAAAGTTTCTCATTTTCTTCCCAAATTTAATGTCTTATTTAGGCAGTTAACTGAAAGAAAAAAGAAATGAGTGAATGCTTTTTGAACTGTCAGTACCTAAAGGGCAATAACTGTGTTCCCAATTCATCTTTAGGTGTCACCTGTTCTTAATGAGAGAAAGCAACACATGTTTGTTGACTGAAGGAATGAATTAATTCATATTTAAATTAGTTCAGAATCAGAACTAAATTTTCTAACGACACAAGTTTATACCTGTACCACACTAGCACCAAAAATAAAGTCACCAATCAATTAGTGGTTCTAATTAACCAATCAAATGTGGTTCTTTTTTCCCCTCCCACCCCACTTTCACCCGCAAGCAGAAACAGCATCACCTGAAAACTTGTTAGAAATACAAATTATGGTACCCCATCCCAATCAACTGCATTAGACACTTGGGAGGGTGGGCCCAGCAATCTCTGGTTTAACATGCCCTCCAGGTGAGTCATTGATTAAAGTTTGAGAACCACTAAAAGATAGTGTTAGTCCTTTGGAGGCTGACCACATTACTGGTATTTGATAGAATGCCTTCCTCAATGCATGTAATTTGTGGTCTAAAGTATATCACTGAGCACCTACTGTATACCAAGAACTGGGCTAAACACTAGAGACAAAGACAATAGAGATAAACTAATTCTTTACTACACTACTATTGTTTTAGCATCAACATAATGTATATTCATAGTAAATTTTTTTAAGCATAAAAAGAATACATAAGCGGGATGGAGAAACCCCACTTAATCCCATCATCCAAAGGTAAACTCTATAATTCCAATTAAATCTAAATAGTAGTGCCATCAGAGACCCAGGTCCTGGACTTGAGGATGGTCTGGGAAGTTTCCAGAGCTTGGACAGCCTCCACAGGTAGCAGTACAGAAGGGCCCTAGAGGTGCCAGTGCACAGTGTGACCCACTATCCCACTGTACCCAGGACTGTCCTCGTTTTAACTCTGTAAGTCCCACATCCTGGGGAACCTCCGAGGCCCTAGCAGACTAGGACAGGTGGTGACCCTAAAGGTGTTTCTGCATTGGATAGGCATTCCTTTCTTGGTTTCTTCCTGTTGTGGAAAAAAAAAAAAGGGAATGAGAATTTCAGATAGCTGTGATGTGATGAAGGAAGACCAGAGTCAGAAGTTCTGATTTCAAGCCAGAAGCTACCATCTCCTAGGGGATCCTGGCAATTTTAAGGAACTTCCCAGAGCCTGTGAACACTAAATAACCTAAGTTGGCTTCCTATATATTTCAGCATCAAAGCCACAGTAATCACAGTGGCTTCCTGGGCTCCACATACCCCTCCTGGACCTCATCTACTGCTTTCCCCATCATGCAACCATCACAGCCACACTGGCCTTCTTGCAATTCCCCAGATACACTTGGTGCTTTTGCCCCAGGCCTTTGCACTGGCTCCTCTCCACCTGGAGCAATGATTCACCCAGAGATCCATGAGCTTACTCCCATATTTCCTCAGGTCACCCATGTGCCACCTTAGCAGTGAGGCTGTCCCAAACCACCCAATATAAAGTAGCAACGACCCTTGCCCCATCCCAGCCCCTACACACCCAGCAGTTTCTACCCCTTCTTGTGCTTTATTTTTCTACCATAGTGCTTAGCAGCAGATGACCCATCCTTTATTTATTGCTGGTGTATTTTTTGTCATCTCTAATTAGGACACAGAACCTATCTCAGCAGAGGTGTCTGTAATCTTTTCATTGCAAAGCACCGTGGGCAAGGGTGATAATGAATCAATGAATGAATGAATGGATGGATGGATGGATGGATGGATGAATGAAGGGTTGAAATACCATATGTGACAGTGCTTTGGAAAAAAAAAAGGTGTCACCAGAAACAAGGTGTATAAATAAGTGGAAGACTGAAAGAAGTTATTTGCAACATGTATATAAACCAAAATATGCATCAATACTATATTTTTCAAAAATTTTAGTTATTAGTAAGAAAATGATCAGCAACACAATAGAAAAAATGGGTAATGGCTATTAGTCAGAAATTTACATACTGGAGGAAATTTGATTGGTTGATGATGTTGGGCAGGTAGCTTTTGTGTCTAGTTTTTCTCATCAGTTAAAATTGCCCTCTGCTTCCTAGAGTAGGAAGAAAACACGAGTTAATATAAGTCAGCACCTTGAAACAGCAGGTGACATTGGAAGTGCTATATAAGTGCTAACAAGTGTCATTATCAATGGTAATCAGAGAAATATAACTTAAAAAGAAAATACTACTTTTCACCCATCAACTTGGTAAGCAATTTTAAGTCTGAAAATAATAAATATAAAGGATGTAGGAAAAAATACATATTATCTAGTAAAACTGAAAATAAGCCTAGCCTGTGCCACTTTTGAGTGTAATCTTCCCAAACCTCCTTGACTCTAACTAAGAACACCTGAAGTGGTGGTTAAGCACACAGATGCCTGGAGATCCCAGAACCACGAGGGATCTGTATATTTAACACACATGTAATACTACAAGGTATTCTTATTCTCAGAAAAATGTGGAAAACATTGAAATAATGCTTTTAAGACTTGTAAAAGGAGGCTAAATGTCGCATTCTTAGCAAAAGTAAAGTGATGGAAACAAGCCAATATGTATCAATAGATAAATAACTGATAAAATCCAATGTATACAGTGGAATAGTCATAGCAGTTTAGAATTATAGCTCCATGTGTCAATATAAATGGCTCATTTAAAAAAGCTGGGTGGAAAAAAACAAAATGTAGAACTATACTTGGTACTGTTTTACAGTGTGACTATTGTACAATACTATTCTAACATATTTCAAAAAAAGCACAGATTACACAAATGGAAATGTCAGTTGGCATTAGCACTTTATAAAATGGTTTGGCAATGTTTACTCAAGCTCATTATAATTCTGTCATATGACCCAACAATTCCGCTCATTACATACTCAATAGAAATGTATACGTGTGTACCAAAGAACAGGTACAAGAATGTTCATAGTAACACTACTCATAATAAACAGGAAATTGAGAAATGACCCAAATGTCCATCTAGGGACAATGTTAAATAAATTGTAATATGTTAATGTGATTGAATACTATACAGCAATGAAAATGAATGACTTATGGGTATATGCAACAGCATGTATGAACTTTACTCAAGTGTTGGGCAAACGAAGCCAGACAATAAGGATTTAATTATACAGTATAAAATTCAAAAACAAGTAAGATTAATATGCAATGTTACAATATGAGCATGAAGAGCATGAAGGTACTAGTAATACTTGGGATTTCTATCTGGGTTGTATGGGTATCCTTTAGAGAATTTTATTGAGATATGATTTTGCCTCAGTAAAAAGCAAAACACATATTAGAATGCACTCTATATTTCATGGATATATATTACATGTAAAATATAGAAATGAACTTGAACTATATACACCAAATGCAACAAATTTGTGTTGTAACTGCATAGTTGGAGTGGGGGTGACAAAGGTTGGCAGTACCAAGGATGAAAGTTTGAAATGAACTTAAGCTATCTCTGTGATGCTTTAATTATTTAGTAAGTGAAAAAGAAATAGAAAAAGCTAGAATCAAATGTATTAAAAATTAAGTTGGTAATGCTGGGTTATTCATTATTCTGTATTTTTATAACTCAAAAATGTTTTAAAATATATGAGCAAAAGAACATTCTAAAGGGCAGAGTTTTTACAGCAGGGAATTGCTAAATTTCAGGGAAAGTATTCATGTTTTATAGATGAGCCACTAAATAAGTAATCTTTGAATCATTTTAGTGAGACTAACATTTCTTTAAAATCTTTACATAACTGACGTTAGTTATACCCTTCATTCCCTCTTTCCACTGTTGCCAGATGCCTCAAAAATTCCCTGGACATTCGGAGTCATTTGTTCTATTGTTAATGACCAAACTGAAAAAATCATGTTTGCTTGCAGGGACACAGATACTAAGAATTCACCCAGTTCTGGCCAAGAGAGCTGTAGAAATAGAGACACATTTAAAGAATCTGGAATAAGATAAAGCTCAATCTTCTCCTCTAAGGAAGAAAACTAATATTTTACGAATAAGATGGAAACTGTGAACCCTCTGGGACCATCAAATGGAATGTTTGGAAAAACCTGTGCCAATGCTGGGCAAACGGGCAAGGAGGCATCTGAGGCTATGACGGACTGTCCACCACTCCAGAGGTCTGGCCAGGAGGATGCTGCCCTCAACACAATTGACTTCCTGGTCTCTGGGGAAGATAAAGCCATCCTCAAGGAAGAAGGCCAAAAATAGGAAGTCTTAAAATACAAAGGAAACAAACATTGTTTTTTCCGGACAATCACCCTCTTGACATGAGCCATCAGAAGATAAGTTAGCCCCCTTAAGAGAATGTCTCCCTCCCAAAAAGAAGAAAAATACAGTTCTACCAGTCAGCCATCTGATTCTAGAACTGACACTTCCCAGGCTCACAAGAAGCTTTTTGAACACTGGTACTCACCCCAGCTTCTCCTTCTCCCCCAGTTCTCCCCTTCCAATTGCTCCCAGGAGATTTTGAGAGGGCAGGGAGTGAGAAAAAGACACAGGACAGGCAAGTTTGGGGAGTGCAGAGGGGGAAGAAGCACCTGGGCGCCCATGGAACTGTCTGGGTCTTCTGCTTTGAGTGAATGGCCTCACTTCCCAGGAGTCCTGTTTGGGTGTCGCCTTCATGGCCCTCTAGAGGAAGTTCTCCTCATCGCCAGGCCCGCAGAGCCCACCCTGTCCTCTCATTAATGAAGTGTCCCAGTCTCAATCCACTGACTGCCACATAGAGGCCTCTATTTCTTCATCTAAGAAGTCTGCAGGAGTGGGCTGAGAAGGGGCATTCCGAAGGGGGAAGGCTAGATAAACCATGTGCTCCTGTCCTGCCATCCAGCCAGGGCTGTGTAGGTTCCCCAGCAAAGCCAAATGCTATTGGACCCGCCTGCCTAAGTAAGCTGCCGCTGCCTACCCAGCCCCGGCATCCTCAGATGCTCCTTTTGTGAGGGCTTCTCCTTCACTGAATATGGCCTGTTCCCCCAAAAGCTGCCTTTGATGTCTAACCTGTGCACAGATTGGTTTGTTCAACCTCTAAATTCCTTTTAGTTCTAGCATTCTCTGAATTGAAAGTAAATTGTTACTGTTAGCAGGCAGGCACGCACACTTGCGCCCCAAAGCCTTCTTTATTAAAAACATGTGTTTATTGTTGTATTTGCCTGTGTGCATTTTGTTGTTTACCCAGAGGAGTGATTCTGAGAGTGCTCACTACAAGCCAGGTAGGCAGAAACTAGTGCTGGTGAGAAACAAGTGTGTTTGTGCAGGTGCTACCTCTCAGCGGGCTGTCTCACATGCCCTACCCACCGCGCAGGTCACGCTGTGTGGCCACCACACCTCATGTGGGCCAAGCTGGGCCCAGCTCTCCTTCCCACAGCTAACAGATATTGATGATGGCTTCTGGCTGATCAGAATGAGCACTTCCACCAAATGGCCACTCAGTGACCTCAGGTAAGAAATTGTTTTCTTGTACTTCCTAGTATATCCATGTGCCCAGTGGCCAGCAATCCTTGAGGATTTCCTGAAACTGGAACAAAATTGCTCTCTTAAAAGTTGCAAGCAGGTTCTGCGTTTAATGTAAAGCCTTGATTTCAGGGCAGAGTGACCCTTTTTGTGGGAAGAGCTGCTTCATTGGACAATTTGGTTCATTAATTCAATTATTCCACAATTAGGCGCATTGACTAAGTGCCCAAACTACCCTCCTTGCTAGGCTGATCGTGAACAAAGCAGGGCCCCTGCCATCCTGAAGCTTGCAGCACAACAAAGTGGAAGCACAGTCATCAGTAATCAAACAAATACCTCTTGGCCCTGCAGGAAACCAATGGCCTCGGTGACAGAGGAAGATGGATTAGAGAGGGGGTTCATGGTTCAAGGAAAGTGAGGACCTAAAGAATGAAACAGGGTCAATCCAGTGTGGCAGGGTAGGGAGATGTCCCAAGTGAAGGAAGTTCCAAGCAAAGTAAACAAGTGGCGTAATGGGGAAGGCTTAGCTTGTTTGAGGAAACCAGGAAATGTGTCCCAGCCACTCTGAGTCTGCGTCCAACCTGTACCTGTTCACAGTCACCTGTTCCCGAGACAGTGCATGCTGTCCAGGACTCTGCAGAGGAGGTGGGGCTGGGGCGGCCAGGAATGCAGAGGAGCCAGCTCTTCCCCTCCCAGGCTTGGTGTGCGATGCCCTGGTGTGATTTGGTATTTTACAGGCGCTGAGATTGATATTTGTGGAAGATACGGCTGGCCTGCCACCACATTGGTGGTGATTTCAAGTCACTTTCTATGCCATGTTTCTCTTCCACTGTTTTCAAGGCTTCCAGAAAGTCTTCTTAAATTTTTGGCTGGATCTCAGCTTTTTGGTGGGGAATTAGGGAAGGACCTGCTTTGGAAGGAAAGGAAAGAGAGAGTTCTATCTCCTGCCTGAAGCCAGAGTGAGAGAATCAGCAGAGGTCACCCACGGAGGTCAACTAGCCTAGAGCTCGAGCTCGCAGGGGTCACCTGCTCAGGGGCAAAAGGTCAGCATGCTGACCAGAGCAGGGAGTGAGACAGAAAGGGAAGTAGCCCTCCAGGAACTTGCAGAGAGATCAGGAGACTGCCTAAGAGTGATAAACAGTCGTCCTGACGGGGCACTCAGGCCACCGCTGTTTGTCTCTGAAAGGAGAGAAGATGATGGGTCAGGCTGGAGTGTTGGTGCTACCTCGGTGTGTCATGCGACACACGTCTGACTGGCTTCAGCTGCCTTTTCCCCACTTCTCCCACTTTCCTGGACCCTGAGGATCAATGGTCTCGTGGCATAAAAGCCACTTCTGCTTCTTTCAAGACTTGAGACAAAGTTATGTAAGAATTGAAAGTAACAGGGAGCTTTTAGATGAGGTTCGAGCGCCTTTAGACCTTTTCAAAAATCTAACATGTATTAATTTTTTACAAAATAGACTTTTTAACAGAGCAGTTTTATGTTTGTAGCAAAATTGAGTGGAAAGCACCAAAAGTTCCCACATAGCCCCCTCTGCACAGACACACAACCTGCCCCACCAGCGACATTCCACCCCATAGTGCTGTGTTTCTTGTAACTGATGAACCCACCTCAATTCACATTAGGGTTTGCTCTTGGTGTTGTAAAATCAATGGGTTTTGTTAAATGTACAATGACATGTGTTCCCCATTGTAGTATGACAGAGAATATTTGCACTGCCCTAAAAATTCCCTGTCCTCCCATCCTCCCATTCACCCATTCTCCCATTTTCCCCTGCCAACCCCTGGAAACCACTGATCTTTTTACTGTCCCCATCATTTCTAGAATATCATATAGTTGGAATTATTCAGCACGTAGCCTTTCAGGGTGGCTCCCTTCACTTAGTAACATGCATTTAAGGTTCTTCCACATCTTCTCAGGACTTAGTAGTTCATTTCTTTTTAGCTCTGAATAATATTCCATTGCCTGGATGTCCCACAGTCAATTTATCCACTCACTTGCTGAAGGGTATCTTGGCTGTGCCTAAGTTTTGGCCACTATGAATAAAACTGTTATAAACATCTGTGTACAGGTTTTTGGGTGGACACAACTTTTTAGTTCATCTGGCTAGATAGCAAGGAGTGTCATTGCTGAATCTTATGGTGAAATTATGTTCAGTTTTGTAAAAAACTGCTGAGCTGTGCTTCAAAGTGGCCATCCTATTTGTAATGAACACTGTGTAAATAAAGATACATTTAGCTATAATTTCCCTGTTTCCCTACTCATGGTGACTTTTAGGGACACCCTACACAGTAGAACTTCTTTTGAAATTGGAGTCAACCTTGCCCACCCTTGCTGTTGCTTGATCCACTAAGTTTATGCAATATTCTTCATACAGTGTTGTCATTTCAACAATGTTCACAGCATCTTCTCCAGGAGTAGTTTCCATCTCAAGAAACCACATTCACTGCTCATCTATAAGATACTTCTCATCCATTTGAGTTTGATCATGAGATTGCAGCAAATAGAGGTTCCACTTGTAATTCTAATTCTCTTGTGATTTCCACCACATCTGCAGTTACTTCCCCTACTTCATTGCAAAATTATTACAAAGGAGTGGCCAACATGTAGAGAATATTTTCATTATTGTCTGATGTTAAGAAACTGTCAAATCCTGCTGGGTGCAGAATCCTGTAATCCCAGCACTCTGGGAGACCAAGGCGGGAGGATCCTTTGAGCTCAGGGGTTTGAGACCAGTCTGAGCAAGAGAGAGATGAGATCTCTACTAAAAATAGAAAAATTAGCCAGCCATTGTAGTAGGTTCTTATAGTCCCAGCTGCTCGGGAAGGCTAAGGCAAGAGTATCATTTGAACCCAGGAATTTGAGGTTGCTGTGAGCTATGATGACACCATGGCACTCTAGCCTGGGGCAACAGAGTAAGAGTCTGTCTCAAAAAGGCGGGGGGAATGAAATTGCCACAGCCACCCCAATCTTGAGCAACCCTACTCCTACTGATCAAGGAAAGACCCTTCAAAAATTTATGACCTGCTGAAGGCTTAGGTGATTGTTAGCACTCTAGAAAGAAAGCATTTTTTATTTTTTGAGGTATGTGTACATTGTGTTTTTAGACATAATGCTTTTGCACAGTTAATCGACTACAGTGTAGTATAAAATAATTTATATATGCACTGGGCAATCAAAAAATTTGTATGATTCACTTTATTACAAGAGTCACTTCACTGTGATGGTCTGGAATGGAACCCACATTATCTTCCAGGTATATGCCTGTATATTTTGGATAACATTCATCTATCCAACATGTCTTTTGTAAATATTTTATTCTGTTCTGTGGCCTTAGACCTTATTTTGAGAATTCCTTTAGCAAGTAGGGGTTTTCACTTACAGGAAAAGTGGGGGGGATTTCTCCTTTGATTTTGTATGACAAAAGATTGAGACATGATTAGTGATTATGATCCCCAAAAGAAGCAAAGCAATATGATGTAGAAGTTTTAAAACATTGTGTTTGTGCTTTCCTAAAAATTTCTGGTCAACTTTATATTTCTGCTTTTTATTTTTTACATATGTAACTTTTTAACATAACTACAGTATCGTTATCAGAACCCCCCAAACCCCAATAATTCCCAACTATATCATCAATTTGTGTTCAGTTTTTCCCTTATTGTTTCCAAAGAAGGGAATTTTAAATGTCTCCAATAGTTCTCCTAAGATCTTTTTTTAGGATAACTATATTCATTTCAATTTAATACTTCAACATGCCTCCTCTTATGTTTCATTAATTATGGTACATCTAAAATCCCTTTTAAAAGTATGTTTTAGGGTTTTGGAAAAAGTCCAGATCTTGGGTAATAGTGTCTTCTATAACTAAACATTCCACCTGCCACTTGAATCAGAGAATAATGTTCTCCTCAGCTCTTGAAACAGCTATTAGGCAATGGAACTGTACAAATAACTCTGGAGAAGATATCATTCCTATGCCAGTGCCATATGCATATAAACACTTATGTATAGTTCATTTGAAGCCAATTCAAACATTTCAATGTGTTTTAAAAATGGATCTATCCCAAAAGACCACTTTAGATACAATCAGTAAACTTTAACCACTTCAGCCAAATTGGAGGAAATACTGTGAATTAGTTAAAAGCTAAAAATAAAAAGACTATATAAAAAGTTTTAACCATTTACAATCCATAACTCTAAGCAAATATTTCATTATGCTATTGATAATTCTAAGCAAATATTTCACACAGGTTTCTCTAACGAACAAAGAAGCATTACTTACAAGGGTGCAACAATACAGGTAATGGCCAACTTCTCATCAGTAACCACACAAGCCAGAAAACAATAGTACAACATCTTTACAATGTCAAAAGAAGGAAAACAGCTGTTACCCTAGAATAATATATCCAAAGACAATATATCCATCAAAAATAAGCAATAAGACATTTTCAAAAAACAATAAAGCTGAATGGAATTGTTCCTAACATAAGTCTACTATAAGAATACTAAAGGAATTTCTTCTAGCTGAAAGAAAATGCTATCAGATGGCAACTTGGATTTACATAAAGGAAGAAAGAACACTAGAAATGGTAATTTTGCTGTAATTAGTTTTTCTTTCCTCAGTTTCCTTAAGAGAGAATTGAGCTACTTAAAGCAAAAGTAATAGCAATGTATTGTGGGCTTTATTAAGAAGAAACCTGTAAGACAACAATAGAACAACAGAAGGATGCAGATGGCAATATACTTTTTAAGGTTCTTATACATGAAGAAGTATAATATCAGAGTGGATTATAATAAGTTAGGAACAGATGATGAAATTTTCGGAGCAAAAAACAATAAAAATAAAAGGTTAGCTGATTTAAAAAAAATGGAGTACTACTAATTATACCATCAATCCCCCCCAAAAAAGGGAGAAAAAAGAAGGTGACATGATAAATAGAAAACAGATTACAAAATAAGTCTTGCATATGTGACATTTCGTATAATAAAATAATCAATTCATTAACAAAGATTTAAAAGATTAAGATTTAAAAAAATTAAATATGTATGTACCTAATAACAGAGATTCAAAATACAGAAGCAATAAAATAAATTAAAAAATACAGAAGCAAAAACCGACAATGGCAAAAGGAGAAATAGACAAATTCAAATATATAGTTTGAGATTTTAACATTTCCCCCTCAATAGTTGCTAAAACAAGTAGATAATACTCTCAACCACCTTGACTTAATTGACATTTATAGAATCCACCACACAAAAAGTATTCACATTTTTGCAAAGATATGTGAGACATTGCAAAGTTAGATCATATGCCGAGTCATTAAAAAGTCTGTAACTTTTAAGTAATTAGTTTGTACCAAGTATGTTCTTTGATCACAGTAAAAATAAATTACAAATCAATAACAAAAAGCTACCTGGAGAATTCTCCAAATAGTATATTTGGAAATTAAATTGTGGAATATAGCTGAAGCAGTGAAAGAGAAAAATAGTGAAACAACTGAGAAATTTAATGAAACAAAACTTTGTTTATGAAAAGCCTAATAAATTGATATACTCAAACTAAATTAAATAAGAAAAAAAGAATGAAGACACAAATTACCAGGCTGAAGTGTGGAGAAGAGATCTCACTACAGTCATTAAAAGTAAATAAGGTAATTTTATGAACATAGTTCAATAAATTCTACAACCTAGATAAAATGGACAAATTCCTTGAAATATATAAATTACTAATATTGACTCACAAAGAAATAGAAAACCCAGAAGACCTATGTCCATAAAAGAAATTAATTTAATACTTAACTCTTCCACCAATGGAACTCTGGACCTAGATCCTATCAAATATAAGGAGCAAAGTATATCCATCTTACAGATCTCTTTCAAAAAATAGAAAAGTATTGAACATTTCTGTCTTCATCTGTTTTGTGCAGCTATAACAAAATACCTGAGATTGGGTAATTTATAAAAAACTTTATTTCTCACAGAAATTTATTTCTCATAGTTCTGGAGACTGGAAAGTCCAAGACCAAGGCACCAGCAGGTTTGATTTCTATGGTGAGGGTCTTGTCTCTGCTTCCAAATGGGTACCTTGAATGCTGCAGGTGGGCAGAGATAGAGCAAAGGGAGATGGACTTTCTCCATCAAGCCCTTTAAAAGGGCACCTAATTCCATTCATGAAGGAAGAGCCCTCATGACTCATCATCTCCCAAAAGGCCTTACTTTCCAATACTGTTGCATTAAGGATGAAGTTTCAGCATAAACTTTGGAGGAGATAAAAGCATTCAAACCATAGCAACTTCCAAACTTATTTTATGAGGGCAACATACCATGTTATGAAAACTAGACCAAAATTCAATAGTAAAAGAAAATTACAAAACCTATATCCCTCATGAACATTGTAGAGAATTTCTATAATTTCATGTTGTCTCAGCATCCATTTTGAATATGGGTTTCACTTTCTTATGCCAGAAAGAAGCAGGGCTTAGTCATCCTTAACACAGTTTCCATTTCCCTACTTCTTCCTAGTTTCTCAATATGGTTGATCCAAATATTTACTTAAAACAACTGCCTCCTGGTGACCACCTCCCTCTGGTAACAAATGGATACAACCCACTTGACTCACCCCACTTATCACAGAATGCTCCAGTGACCACTTTCCAGTCACAACATGACCCTTCAGAATGTGGACATCCTTGCTCTAAACCCAATTAGAATTCCCCAGGGAAAGCTCCTTAGGTAATTCCCTGGACCCCAATAAAGGCATCAGCCCATAGGTCCATCCTTCTATTGCTCCCCAACTGCTGGCTGAGCATATTGCCCCTGCAACTTCCTGTAAGCCCTCATCAGTACCCATATTCTCTCATGGACATGTAAGTAATAAAATTCTGTCATTTCATGTATTTTTGTTGTGCCTCCTCTGTCTTACCCAATCAATACATCCACACCTAACTATTTTCCCAGTTAAGGCTCTTCTGGAGAGCAATTTTCTTGTTAGTAATAAACTGGATACAGGTCAGATAAGAGCCACAAGATTATCTTGTAGTATAAACAAGTTTCCTATGAAAATAACACCTGATCGTGAGTTGAACAATTAGATCTTAGGCCATCCACCAGGCTGAAGAAATATTTTGTGAAATGTACATTGTAAACACAACCAAATCCCCTATAGCCCTTTTAGGGAAGGACTAGAGTTTATAGCCACTCTGCCAAGAGGGACCTCAAGACCCAATTAGAAAAAAATACAACAAACATAGTTGCAAAATTTCTTTTTTTTTTTTTTGAGACAGAGCCTCAAGCTGTCACCCTGGATAGAGTGTTGTGACATCACAGCTCATGGCAACCTCCAATTCCTGGGCTCAAGCGAGTCTCTTGCCTCTACCTCCCAAGTAGCTGGGACCACAGGCGCTCGCCACAACACCCGGCCATTTTTTGGTTGCAGCCGTCATTGTTGTTTGATGGGCCGGGCTGGATTCAAACCCGCCAGCTCAGGTGTACGTGGCTGGCGCCTTAGCCCGTTAAGCCACAGGTGCCGAGCCAAGTTGCAAAATTTCTTAACACAATATGAGCACATCAATTCCCAATAATATGAAAAGACTAACATATCATAACCAATTAGAATTTATTCCAGAGTGCAAAGTTGTTTTAATATTTAAAAATCAATCCATGATAACAGAGTTAACAGAGTAAAGGAGAAAAACCTTATGATCATATTAATAGATTCAGCAAAATCAGGTGATACAATGCAATGTCAATCCACAATAAAAGGAAAAACTAAGCAAACTAGAAATAGGAAACTTTCTCAACCTGTTATAGACAAAGAGTTGCCATCAAACTTAATAGTAGAATGCTGAATACTTTCTGCCTACAGTTGAGAACAAAGCCAAGATGTCTGCTGTCAAAACTGTTACTCAGCATTGTACTGGATATCCTAGGCTTTGTAGTAAGTGAAGAAAAATAAAGGTCAATTGGATTAAAAAAAGTTAAACTCTCTTTATTCATAGATAATGTATAAAACCCTATGAAATCTATGAATAAATATTAGGACTAACATGGAAATTTAGAAAGGTCATATGATACATAGTATAAAGAAAATGTATTTTTATATCATAGCAGCAAACAATTGGGAAATATGATTTAAAAATAATACCAGTTATATTGGCATTGAAAAATAAAATGCTTTAAAGTTATCAAAATATTAGCAAGACTGTTAACTATAACACATTGTAGAGAGAAAATTTAGAAGACCTAACAAGTGGAGAAAGATACCATATTCATGGATTGAGAGCTTTAATATTATTAAGCTATCAACTCACCCCCAATTATTTTGTAGATTTAATATTATTCCTATCAAAATTCCAACAAGATTTTTGTAGAACTTGTAGGCATAATCTAAAACGTTAGGTAATAGGCAAAACAATTTTGAAAAATATCAATGCAGGTCACAGAATTATAATAGTGTATTTTTAAAATTTACTATAAAGCCACAGTAATCAAAATGATATACCAGTTCTGAAAGAAGAATAAATAAATAGATCAATGGAGTACAATGGAGAGTCTAGAAATATCACACACATATATGTACCATCAATTGATTTTTGACAAGCCTATCAAGGCAATTCAATGAGGAAAGAATTTCCACAAATGGTGCTGGAAAACTGGCTATTCATATGGGGTAGGTAGTGAATCCTGACTCATATTTTACACACTACATAAAAGTTAATTTGAAGTGGATTATTGACCTAAATATAAGAGCTAAAACTTTTAAAGCTCTAGAATAAAATGAAAAAAAAAAGTTTTTGTGTTAAGAAAAGAGCTCTTAAATAGGACATAAAAAGATAAGCCATAAAAGGAAAAAATTACAAAATTAGACTAAATTGAAATTTAAAACTTTTCCCTATCCAACTGTATGATTAAGAAAATTAATATGCAAGATACGTACTGGGAAAAACAAACAGAAAAACATCTATGTGATAAAGGACTAATATCTAGAATATATATACAGCTCTTACAATTTCACAATAAGAAAATTACCTGATTTTTTTTTTTTGAGGAACAGAAGTTTTGACTGACCCTTCAGAAAGAAGACACACAAATGGAAAATAAGCACATGAAAAGATAAATATTAATCACTGGAAAAATAAAAGGAAAATCACAATAAGATATTATTGTGTATCTGTTAAAATAGCTAAAATTAAAAATTCCACTATTGGCAAGTATTTGAAAGAACTGGGACTCTCATACATTGCTGATGGGAAAACAAGATGTTATATCACTTTTGAAAACTGTTTTTCTTATAAAGTTAAACACATATTTTTATTTCATTGTTAGAGATTTACACAAGAGAAATAGAGACTTAAGTCTTTAAAATTCAGACCTGAATATTGATAGAAGCCTTATTCATAATTGCCAAGAAAAGGAAGCAACCCAAATGTCCATGATCGAATGAATAAAAAAACCCAAAATATGTTATGTTATTCATACTTTAGGCAAGGAAATATTGATACATGCAACGACTTGTATTAATCTTGAAAACGTGATTCTAAGGAAAAGAGGTCAGCCACAAATGCATGTCTACTCTGATTTTACTTTATGAAAACCCCCTAATGGAAAAACTATAGAGACAGATCAGTGGTTGCCTGGTGTCAAAACTGGGGAGGAGTCACTGCAAGGGGCTAAAAACCATCTTTAGAATGATGAAGATAGATAGGCTATATTTTGACTAGGTAGTGGTTGCATAGGTGTATACATTTTCAAACACAGGGAACTGAAAATGGGACATTTTATTGTAGGTTAATTGTGACTCAGTAAGATTGAATTAAAGCAAAGAAAAATGCACATGAAGACAAAGCTACACATCTGTGGGAATGGCTAAGATTAAAAGCACTGCCATTATCAAGGGTTAGGAAACCTAGGAACAGCAAAACTCATCCACTGGTTATTAGTGTATAAATTGGTAAAAATCACTCTGGAAAACTAGCCTTAGTGATCATATGTATAACCTTTGACACAGGCATTCCTTTTCTAAATATAAACCTAACATATATAGGCACCAAAAGAATGTTCATCACAGTATCACGTTTTTATAGTTAAAAACTAGAAATAAGCCAATTGCCCACACATAGTAGAATGAATTAACAACTGGTGATATATTCATGGGATGAAATACAATGAAGGGCAATATAGTCATAAGCTGGAAAGTGGCAAAGGGAATGAATGAACAACTCATCCATGCAAGGAACAACAGTGAAGCTCACAAAGCAGATGCTAGTGTGCCTAGAACGTATGGTGACATTTATATAAAATCTGTACACGTGGAACACTGACCCATGGTGTCCAGACAGTGTGTTCTTAGACAAAGAGGAAGGGCGCATGAGGAGAGTTCCTGGGAAGGTAGTACTTTTTATTTCATGACTCCAGTTGCTGCCAGAGTATGGTCCCTTTGTAATGCCACATTGAGTTAGATACTCATGGCTTATGCCTTTTTCAGGATTTAGAAGAAGTCTAGAGTTTTTGGTCAATAATTTTAATGCTCAGTGGGAGGATTCAAACAGGGAGGAAGGTTGAGATGTAGTAAGATCACTGAAAGATATTTTTTGGGTGAGAAAAGATTTGAGTCATACTCACAGTGATTTTTTTTAAAGCCACTGAAGGGGAAGAATTAATGCCATAGGAAATAAATGATTTAAATGAAGAAAGACTTTGTTTGGTTTTGTTTTTTTAAAGCAGGGGCTCAGATGGGAAAGAAAGGCGGAGAGCATTTGTGGAAGTGCTAATGTACAAAATCTTGTACCAGAATGATCCTTCTCCCTCCAAGTCTCAGAAAAGAAGCTACTGATGGAAGCCACATCGGAAGCCTATCGAAGGCTGAAGGAAGACTGGGAAATTGTGAGAAAGGAGCTGAGGGAGTTTGTGTTTGATTCGAAGCACAGCCAGACGTGGGACCCTAAGGGCCAGGCGGTGAAAGGTGGCACACCCAACACAGGAAGGAAACGGCAGCTGCTTCTGCATAAATCAAAGAAAAAATGAGTCACCTTGTAGGCCCAGCTAAATTTCAAATCTACACCTTCCTTATTGTGTTAATAGGCACAAGCATTCTCCCCAAACACCTGAGCATGAAACCTCAAAGTCGTTGTCTTGTTGTGCCCCTCACAAGCTTCTCATACCCAACACTCCCCTCTCTGTCTTCTGTAATGGAGGTCCTCCCGGAGAGAACCTGAACTGCTGTGACATCTGCCCAGCAGGGTCTCTGCCTCTCGTCTCCCCTTTGATTCCTATTTCCCTCATGTGACACTTAAATATTGTCATGCTCATGTTCAAAGATCTTCGATGGCTCCTGGTGTCAACGGTGAGTTAGACTAAAAAGCTGAGTCAGGAGAGCCCACCTCCCATTTCAGACCATGACGGAATCCGGAGCACATGGCACCTCCCCAGAACAGACTCAAGCTCAGCACCTCCACAGGAAGACTTTCACCCAGGTAAGTACAAAGTAATAATAGCTGACAGGTGTTACGTTCTTATTATGTGTGGGACATTGTTCTAAACACTTGGTGTGTGAGCCCATCTGATTCCCATAACAATCTCTTGGGGTGGGTCTAGTCTTCTCATTGGATAGGCAGGGGAAATGACACACAGAAAGGCCATGTAAATCGCCACACTTAGAGTTAGTGGGTGAGTGCACAAGGTAGCAAGTCCAAGCAGGTGGATTCCAAAGCACGTATGTAACTCGGACGCTAAGAACAGGCACTTGCTTGCCTTCCAACATTGCTGTCTCTGAGTTTGCCTGTCCAAAGCAAAATCTTGCTTTGAAGCCTACCTTCAGCATGGCCTAGGACCCTTCGAATTTTGGGTTTCCTTCTGGTACCTAAAGCTATGTGGTGTCTTGAAACAGAACTTTCCCCTCCCCTAACTCTATGGGTTGGGGAAAACCCTCTGCCATAGCCAGCCCCTTGTCCGTGAATCAACCTGTGACCTCAATGCTGTGCTAATGTTTCCATCCCTGCTACTCAGCCATGAAAAATAGCTCGTCATTTTTATTTTTATTTTTTTGTGGAGACAGAGTCTTACTTTGTCGCCCTCCATAGAGTGCCATGGCGTCACAGAGCTCACAGCAACCTCCAACTCCTGGACTTAGGAGATTCTCTTGCCTCAGCCTCCCAAGTAGCTGGGACTACAGGCACCCACCACAGCACCCCGCTATTTTCTTTGTGGCAATTTGGCCAGGGCGGGGTTTGAACCTGCCACTCTCTGGATATGGGCCCGGCGCCCTACCCACTGAGCCACAGGGACTGCCCAGCTAGTCATTTTTAAATGCTGATAATAAGAACTGGGAAGTTAAAAATTAAAGAGGGAAATCTCACCCTTGGAAAGAACAAGTGGTCCCTCTAAAGATTATTTTCATCTTCTTCCTTGCTCTATAGTTCTGAGTTCAACACAAAAATGATCTGTATGTATTATATTAGTATCTCACCCGGTTTTGTCGGATTGATTCTCATTTGCGAAAAGACTGAGATCATTTTTCCTTGATTTTAAGGAAATTCTCATTTGAAGAATTAACAAATGCTTTTACCCAGGAAGTTTGTGTCCTCTTTCTAAAAAGTTATCCTCATTTTTCTTCCCAGAACAATTTTTCTCAAGATGTTTTTTAACAAGTTAGAGATTGCAGCCACCTTTTCCATGCTATCTGAGACACTCTTAAGATTCCACTGTAGATGTAATTTTCATCCATTTGAATAGTGTTGGCATGTAGCGGAGCTCTTATACAGAGTCCAAGATTCGTGTTAATATTCTACAAACTAAAATGCCGCCAGCCTATGAAAGTTAAGTTTTACAGGCACCGCTCTGCCACTTAATGTATTTCTTTCTTCCCAAAACACACAGCTTAAAGGCTTGTCATGAATAGTATGAAATCTCACCCTTCCCATGCTTTGATGGGGAAGCCCTATCGTAAATACATAGCACATTGTCCTTAAAACAAATTTCTCTGTGACTTCAGTGACACTGAAATGGGCTGCAGACAATGGTGCTGGCTCCATTCCAGGGTTTCTGCACACTGCTCCTTAACACAAGTGAGTTCATGAAGGCTGGGGTTGCATTTCTGAGGATAACGGATACTTTCAGTACTGTACACTTTTGTGTCTGCACATACAAAGTAAAGTAGTGAATTGGGGCAATTATCCTTGTAATTCAAGTGTGCCCTTTTCTCCCCACATACATATTTTGGCTTCAATTGTCTGAGTGTTCCCAACAAGAAGGATCTCCCCACCACCACCACCACTTTGTGGATAATGGTTTTCTTTCTCTATTTTGCGTATGTGTATTTACATTATTCCCTAGTCTATATGTATGAGTGGGGGAAACTTTTGCAAATAAATCATTTTGGAAGCAACACTTTTCTTTTTTCGGTTCAACAGGCAAAGGGTTGTTTTCCTGTGAGGTCGGAGTCCCACCCAGGCAGGGACAGCCTGTCTCTCCCTCTTGCAGCTTGAGGACCAAGGGACGATGGCAGAGGCCCTGGCCCCCGGGGTCTCGACAGAAGCTGTCATCCAGGAGGCAGGCACACAATTCACCTGTGGCCTGCTTGTCATCATCAGATGCGTTGACAGGGAGGGGCCTGGGAAGGAGAAGCGCGCCTTCCATGCCAGCCAGTGAGAGAGCGGAGGGGGCGTCACTCAGCAGGAATGAGGTCACTCAGCAGGAATGAGATAGTGCTGTCAGCATCGCCGATGGGCATGAGTCTTCCAAGTCCTGGACAGACAGTTCCTAGACGCTTTGTGGAGTCCTTTGCAGGGCTCCCCTGTGGGGAGGGAGTTACAGGATGGGATCAGGAATTGTGAACTGGTCTTTAACGTGGGGTGCCAATATCATGTGATGAGCTGGCGGCCTGAGGCCCCAGAGGAATCACCCATCCTAACGTGCCCACATCAGTTTCAGAAGAAAAGTGCTATGCTTTGGCCGGTGAGCGAGCAGTCCGCCTCTTTGTACCTGTTTGGCCTTTTCTCTAAGAAAGATGTTGCTTTCTTTTAAAATTGTGGAGATATAAATGTGGACATTATCTTAGGAATCCTTACATACAAACGTATGTTTACAATATGATAAAGCCCCTCCTCAGAGTATTTATGCCACCATCTCCAAAAATGACTGATTTTTAGTGTTGTGAAACGTAGGTCAGGAGAGGGGAACCCAAAAAAACCTCACTGAGGGGGAAGACCATACAGTTTTTATTATGGCTACAGTCTTGAACCAATTCCAGAGGTTTCAGAATACGAGTCTCAGAAATGTTATACTCCCCTTCGCATTGAGCCGGAGAACTTGTGGGTTCCAAATAAATGCGGAGTGAGTGCACGTGGATATATCTGTCTGGAAAGTCGATTCCTTCCCCTTCCAGGTCAATATGAAAACAAAATGTCTCATTTCTGGAACAGGGGGATCCATGGAGCCCTGAGCCCAGAGAGACCAAGAAGTCCAGGCTTTTAGAGCAGAGAAGAACAAGGTGCCGACTGCACTACAAGGTCTGATCTCGAGTCTGGGGAATTGTCATCAGCTGACGTGGCCACAAGGATGAAAGACAGATTTCGTCATGACGCTCAGGTTTTTGTTTTCTGGTCATAAATCAATCATTGGTTTATGTCAGTTAACCTTAACTGGAACATTTAGTCACGGGAGATATTTTAACGTAATTTATTACTGCCGTGGGTCAACAGCACCAGAGAGACTAGCCCCTGGGAAATGAATCCTTGCTCAGAGTTCAGACGGCTCAGCTCAGGACTGCCAGCCTCTGGCTAAATATCTCCAGCCAGTCCTTCTCTTCCTCCAGCAACACGTTCAGGGATCGCCAAAACTAAAATCCCTAGCTACCTGTCTACCGTGCAGCTCTGTCATTTTCTCCCTTAGGTCTCCGAGGTCCCTGCCTTTGTGTTCATTCAGTCCCTTCTTCAAGGGAGATTTCCTCTGAAATCTCCACTTCCACCTCCGGATGGGACCTGCACATTCAAAGCTTCCTGTTCCTCCCCCAGTTCCGCCATCTCCTCTTGTTCCTCCTCTTTCTCCTTCCTCCCCCACCTCCTCCTCTTCCTTCTTGCTCTCTCTTCTTTCTCCACTTTCTCCCCTACCCCTCTCTCCCAAATTCTAATTCAGTGGTTTGATTGACAGCTCATTCTTCCCAGCCCTACTTTGATTTGGGACACTTTGGTGACCACCACATATCCTTTCCAAATCACGCCTTTGTACTCTGGGTTCTCAGCCCCTATCTCCGTCGGATTCTGCATCACCTTTGCATTTCCCTCCTTCCCCCACCCCTGGCTGTGCTGCCCTCACACGTCCATCTTTAGCTCTGGGCCCTTTCTCATCCCTTATGTAAGACCCTTCATTCTCTCTACAGCTTTACCTAAACCATCATTTGCGGTATTAATCCTGTCTATGGTTCAACTAAACCCAACACAGATTGAGTGCCCACCCCTGTGTCCAGCTGCCACTGTTTGTCCTGTTGGTGCTATAGGCTGAAAATGACCAATCTTAGCATCATCCTCCTAAAACAGGGTTCCTCAAACTTTTTAAACAGGGGGCCAGTTCACTGTCCCTCAGACTGTTTGAAGGCTGGACTATAGTTTAAAAAAAAACTATGAACAAATTCCTATGAACAAACTATGCACATATCTTATTTTGAAGTAAAAAAAAAATGGGGGCAGTGCCTGTGGCTCAAAGGAGTAGGACACTGGCCCCATATTCTGGAGGTGGTGGGTTCAAACCCAGCCCCAGTCAAAAACTGCAAAAAAAAAGGGGGGGAACAAATATAATATTTAAAATGAAAAAAAGTCACCCTCATCTGCAAAGAAAAAAAAAAATCCTAACTTCAGAAAAAAAAGGCCCCTCTTAACAGCAAAAAAGGCCCTACTAACTGCAAAACAAACAAAAAAATTGACCTCCTAACTTCAAAAAAAATAAATCCTAACTTGTTCTCACCTTGGTCCTCAGGCAGCAGCAGGCTCTGCACAGGCAAGCTCGTGACCCGTCCAATCACGAGTCTCAGTCTCACCTGACACTGAGAGGAGGAGTCAAGAGACAAAGAGAAGGAGGGGAGTCGGAGAGCAGTGCACATTCCACACATGCACACTGTGGCTCTGGACCAGTCAGCTGCTAAGCAGGACAGGCACCAGGCGGCAAAAACACCCAGTGGGTTGGATTAATGTCCTCAGCAGGCCACATGTGGCCCAAGGGCCGTAGTTTGAGGACCCCTGTCCTAAAACAATCTCCTCTTCCTTTCCCTGGGCCCCATATCTGGTACCACTCATCCGCTTCTTGGCTTTTTTTTTTTTTGAGACAAAGTCTCATTGGCTTTAAGCTAGATCCAAAAGCTAGATCCCCTGACATCTCAATTTTAATATCCAAGCTGTCATCTTTCCTACTTTCCTACAGAACAGAGCTCTGAGGTACAGCCTCTCTTTGCCCCCAGCTATGGTTTTCATTTGATTTCTTTTCTCTTTGACAGAGATCTCTTGCCTCTGTGCCAACTCTTCTCCTGCTTTTTCCTGCCTTAGGGCACTCTTTGATCCTCTGTCCCTATCCCTCACCCTCTCAATGTGGCTTCCCCAAGGGCATCTGTAACCCCAATGATAACTCATAAATCTCTGTCTCCAGGCTGCAGCATGCAGTAGAGTGGATTGGTGAGAGGTGTGAAGCCTGACTCTGTGGCAGTTTCCTGGAGGCTTTCCTATCCATCCCTATCACGTCCTTGCGATTAACCCTGTGCAGTGAAAAGAGCAAAGGAGCAGAAGAATAAACTACAGATGATGAAACCACAGTTTAGGATGGTGCAATGGTGCCCAAGATTTGAGAGCTGCCCAACATTTGAAAGCAGGACTTGCATCACTAAAGTCCCAGAGACTGAACCCAGAGCCTCCTTGGAGCTTTAAGAAGCCTTAAAGAAAGATGGAGACGTTACCTCCTTTGTGTTTACATGGATGGAGCTGGAACATCTTCTTCTTAGCAAAGTATCTCAAGAATGGAAGAAAAAGTATCCAATGTACTCAGCCCTAATATGAATCTAATTTATAGCTTTCATATGAAGGCTAAAACCCAATTATAGCACAAGAATACAGGGAAAAGGGAAAGGGAGGGTAGGGTAGGGGGAAGGATGGGTGGAGGGAGGGTAATTAGTGGGAACACACCTACGGTGCATCTTAGAAGGGTACTGGTGAAACTTATTAAAGGTAGAGTATCAATGTCTTTATATAGTGATCAAGAAAATGCCATGAAGGCTATCTGTAACAGTATGATCAAAATATTTCTGATTGTATATGAAGCACATTGTGCCCTATGTTTGCACCAATGCACACAATTATGATTCAATAAAATTGTAAAAAAAAAAAAAAAGAAAAAGTTACAGGGATATGGACACATCAGAATGTGAATAATTTTAGGCATTAAATCTATTAAAGAAAAACACAAAAATACTGAAGGAACACAGAGTTTCTCATTTAACTCAAATGTAAAGTTGTCTATCATCTAATTTTATAATATTTACTTGTTCTAAAGAAAACTATTTTGTTAAATAAAAGGGATTTTTTCCTATTGCTATTTCTTAAATTTTAAAAATAAACTTTATTGGCTATAAAAAAATTTTGTGTATGTACACATGTTCACATGTACAAAGAGAATAAAAGAGAAAAATTAAGTTGGCAAATTATATTATCTAAGTCCTCTATTTCCTTTTTAAGATTTTGATTACCTCATCTTCAGTTTCTATGAGAACTGAATTAAAAGTTCTCACACAACTATGAATTTGCATTTTTTTCTTGATGTATAAATTTTTCTTTATTTATTTAGAAACAAGTTTCACAAGTCTTACAGTTTCTGGTGGACTGGTTATTTTAACTATATAAAAATTTCAAATCATATTTGTATAAAAATTTACTAAAAAGGAAGAACAAACAAGAACGATCATAGTACTAATAAAACAATATTTTTTCAGGTTTATATGATGATAGCATCTACAAAAAATTTTGCAGTCTAAAAAGCTAATGATCATTAATAAAAAATCAATTATTATAAAATACAATACAAATATTCATATATAATAAGAGAAAACTGTTGTATAATTTTTGAAAAGAAATATCAATATGGGATGTATTTTTGCTAATGTAGAATTTCCATAATAATGGAAGGTATAGGTAGGTTACATTAGAAATTCTGGAAAGAAACATTAGTTTATCTAAGAATCATGAAGAAAGTATTTCAAACAAATAGCATTGAGATAACTGTCAAACCAGTCAGGGGAAAATGTTCAAATCAATCCCTAATCTCATGTAACAATGGGTAATTTAACCTGGGTAAAAGAAAAATAATGCTAAAAGAAAATAAAAGTTCTTATCCAATTTTGAAATTAGAAAATTACCCTTCATGTAAACAAGAAAACAAATAGAAAAATATTAATATATTTAAATATATAATAGTTTTAGATTTCTGTAATAAGAATGAACACATAAATGAAAAGCCAAGGACACACAAAAAATCTTTTCAAGAATTAATGCTCTTCCTTAATATGCATATATAGAAAACTTAAAACCTTAAGAAAAATCCCTAAAACTATCACTTATTAGTTCTGTGAGACTTTAGAGAATTGTGTAAATTTCTCTTAGATAAATGTGTCTCTCTCTACCTGTTTCTTCATCTGTAAAATGGAAATTATAACAGAACTTTTCTGATAGTAAGGATTGTACTGATTAAATACCAATATAGAAAGCATTCGTAATGATATCCAATATATAGAAGGAATGTTAATAAATGCTAGTTCTTAACCAGTTCTGTAATGACTTTGATGAGTCAATCTCATCACTACCATAATGGTACCTTTTATTGGTGACCCTCTATGACCTAGGCATTATATCTTATCTGGCATCAACCTTATTATTAACACCCTTAAAAGAAATTAAAATGAATTTTGGAGTTGTTAAATGAATTGCATAAAGTCAAGTAATTACCATGTAATATTATACAAACCTAAATTTATCTGACAATGGTGCCCATGCTATTTCTACTAAGCTATGAATATTTGAGCATTAATTAGTGAAAATGCTAGTTTGCTACAATGTGGAGCCAATACATGACAATGACAAAAATATGTTTCCTAAGGAAATTAACCTTTCCTTCAAGCCTTAAAGATAACATTTTTAATTCATGGGAGGAGAGAGATGGAGCCATATTAGCTTTCCTTGGCTATTTTACCTCCTATGCAAATTAATCAAGCAGCATTGTGATTACATGTATAAAGATATATAGAGCATATGTTACATTTACTTTGTTAGCCTGGCAGTTACTACTCTGTACAGGCACCGAGGCTGAAAAAATTGTTTCTAAGACTGAGGGAATTCAGTGTAGACATAGAAATTACTTTGTAAAGACTTTTGACAGCTAACCAGCATCTCTTAGCAACATGTTGAATTCTTTGGGTACCTTCTCCTTGAACTTTCACACACTATAAGGTAGAATATAAAGCATAGACAAGTTAAAAAGTGCCATGGTACTATGATTAGAAAAAAAATTTAAAGTTATCCCCAATAAAACCTCCAACTGAAACCAAGGACATTTTCTATCACTCTATAATTTGTCTATGCTCTATGGTGACCAATCATATCTTCTCCACCCTTGAAAGGTACAGGCACTCAAATCCCAGCCTAAAAGCTTCACATATAATCTTCCTCTTTAATATGTGTATTCCCTTTGCAGTCAACACCTAGTCTTAGTTGTTTTCTGAAGTTTCAGAGCTCCGTTCTGTCTCACCAGCTTATCTCATGAGCTCCCTGAAATGTTATCTCACTCTAGTCTCACAACTATCAGCAGTATTAGCCCACAAGAGGAGTAAACGTAGACAAATCAATTTGTTTTGGATTCATACATTAGCATATCTAACAACATAATATCATTTCTTCATTACATACAGGGTGGGAATTCTAATTTTAGGGGAGGAGTTTCTCTTTGCTGCTCCTTCTCATGCATCATTACTTACTTTAAGAAAACTTCTTCCATGGTAGTGACAGACACACCAAAGCCAGCAATGCCTAGTTCTTTCTGTCTTTTTTCCAGTTCAATAAACAGGGCTTCAAACCTAGAAAAAGAGGAAGACAAGAAACAGTTGGTAGTAAAACAGATTATTTGCATATTTATATATTTTTGGTCCCAAGTAATTTCTCCTCAGTAGGGGGGAAACATTTAGCTCATTTTTTACTATCATTCTTTTAGAATAGTTTCCATGCCTCGATAAATCAGAGATGTAGCACGTATGAAAAGGAAAAAAACTAGCAAATTGCTAGGGCAAATGACTTTCCTGGTTTTCTACTAAAATTACAAATTGACTTTTTATGTATGTTAACACTCATAGATAGTTAAGATTTGATTTATATAAAATATGATAACCATAGTTCCTATGAAACAGTGAATTAAAAAGAAAAATTTTTTTGAGTTAATAAGAAACAGAAGACACCCCAAATATAAAATGAAGTAAGAACAACTGAAGTTAGGGCCTGGTAGAAAATTGTACACCCAATTAACTTGGGATGTTTTGGGCAATATTACACAGATTTGATAGGGTGGTATCAAGGATTTTGTAGAATAGTTTTTCTGATATTTCTCACTATCTCATATTTCTCATATTTAGAAGATTACCTACTCCAGAAACATATTCGCTTCTTAAACTTACCTTTCCTCTTATACATTCTCTCTAAAGGATAAATATAGCCACAGAAGCAGGTCAGAAACTGCATTTTGAAAATCTCTATCAAAATTTTACGTATATTTTGAGTCAAAATTAGATCCAATATACTCTACCTCATAATAAGGGAGAAAGGCAAGTTTCATTATGTTATTCTGATAAGTTTATGAAGATAATAATGAATTTGTACTTGTATCTTTCAGGATACACATGGGAAGATCTTCAATAATATAGAACAACAAAGTGATTATCTCTGTGATAAGAATATGGGATCCTTTTGTTTTATGATTAATTTATTATAACAATGAAAAAAATCTTTGTAGTGCTTGTGATTCTGTGTACATACATAGGCTAAACAGTAAGCTCCAGCCTTCTCAGGGCTTCAGAAACCAGAAAATAAAGATAAAAGATTATAATGAATCACTCAAGCACTATTATTATAATTATCATTTTCTATTCATAATTCTGACAACATAAACCTTTAAACCTTTAAGGGAGAAAATTAAAATAATACTACCACCTAAACACCATGCTCCAAAATGTGATGTACTACTATCTTATTCTATGATAGGCTATTCATATTACATCAAATGAATATTCTACAAACTGAGATCTTCCTATCATTTTATGTACCGTTTATTTTTATAGACCATACCAATTTCAACATTTTTATGAATTTCCCTGGATATTGTCTTAATATAATTTTTCTACTGAAATCACTGGGTCAAAGTATCTGAATATCTTCAAGTCTTATTCACCACTACTATACAAAAAAGCAATTTCACAAAACCATCAATGATTGCCATTATTTAATATTAAAAATTTTTCTAAGTATGATAAACAAAAAATTACTTCAAATGATATCTAAATTAACCTTACTCTTCTAATACAAGTGATTTTGATAACTGTCTGTGTATATTGACAATTTGCATGTATTGTTAATAAGAATTATTTTAAAAACATATATTATCTTGATAAAAATAGTTTAATTATACATTTAGAAACTACAAGTAAAATCACGAAAATGCCATAATGATGCTATCACATTTACAATGTCATAGCAAATAACCATACTGTAAATATTTGTATATGAAAAGTACATTTTACTAAACTAGAATGAATAAGTGCCTGCACTTGTTTTGCTACTTTATTATACTAATAAAGCTGTGCAGCATTTTTTTCCTTAATCAAAAATATGCCAGGGAGTGACATAAACAAGATGGCAAAGTAGGAAGCCCTGGACTCTCTTTTCCCACAAGAACACTGTTTCAACAATGATTCCTAGACAAAGGCTCCTGTGCCCTGAGGCAAAACTGGTAGGGAGATTCAAGATATCCTCTGAGATTCCACCCCCAGAAATTTGCCATATGATCACAGAAAACCTCCTTATAGCCCTGCTTCACCTAGTGGAGGGAAAGTTTATGGGTCCAGTGCTCCAGTTTCCTCAAGAGGGCTCCCCATAGGACTGGTTTCTGTTGTAACAATCTTGGAGCTATGATGTGTCTCACACAATCAAGCTACCAGATAGTGACTTCAGCTGCAGATGCCACTGCTCCCGTTCCTTGCTCAGCACAGAGCTAGTAGATGATAAATCTCAGCTCCACATTTCCTTTTAGGGAGAAAATGAGTTCATCCATACATCTGCTGTTTAAACTTCTCAGTGACTACCAAAAGAATTAGTATCTTTCTCTACAGTCTTAATGGTATGAAGGATCTGGCATAGTCTATCTGGCCAGGGGAGAAAGGAAATGGGAGCTTAAGTTTCCAGATGTTATGCCTCTCCTCAATTCCCTCATACTCATCCACTCAGCTCAGAGTGAAGAAATAAAAACCATAGATTATTGCTTCTGCCTTGTGAGGGAGAGTTGGAAAAGGCCCCAGATATCTGTTTGGTAAGATCCCTCTCTTGCATGAGGCCAGGCCCTGAGGGAAGGGCCTCCTTTGTCTAATGCACAGACACTAACACAGAGTATCAAAGAAAAATAAAAATTAGGCAAAGAAGTTCCAAACAAAGGAATATGATTAATCTCCAGAAACTCACTGTAATGACATGGAGATAGACAATGTACCTGATGTGGAATTAAAAATAACTCTCATAATGTTACTGATATTGAAAAGAAAATCATGAATAAAAAGAGAGTTTCAAGAAAGATACAGGCTACTCAATACTAATATGAAGCCAGAGGATAATCTAATGCATGCCCAAATAAGAGAAAAAACTCATTTCAATTAAAGTTGTGGGGAGGGGTGACAAGAAAGGGGGAAAGGGGTTGGGGGGAATTGGCACACTTTTTGTGAGTGGGACATAACCACATGAGGCACTACCTAAAAAAAAAAATCAAATATTTTGACCTGGTTGTTTGTACCCTCACATTAACCTGAATTAAATTTACTTTTAAAAAGGTAAAAATAAATAAAGAAAAAAAGAGAAAGATACGAGACATATTTAAAAGTTACAAATCAAAACATGGACCTGAAAAACAAAATAATTAAACTGAAAAATTGATTAGAAGAGATAAATAATAGACTAATTAAAAGAGGGGGAAAGGGGATCAGTGAACTCAGAGAGGTAATTGAAAATAACTTAGTCCCTAGAGCATGAAATGAAAATAAAAAGGGAAGTTTAAGGAAATTATGTTGTTGTATTTAGTCCTTTTGTCAGAAGACTTCCCTTGTCTAGTTGAGTGACTACTGAGGAATTTCAAGGGCATATTCCCTTTTTTCTCCTCCTTTAATTTTTTCTATTTTAACCTTTTGGGAGTCAAATGTAAAAGACTAGGACATTCCAAAACAACTGCATACACAGGATATTGTAAGGTATCCATACATGCCCAGAGAAAGGTACAGGTTCAGAAAACACCTGAGAAGATCCTTAAGTTTACACCACAGGCTGATCATAGGCAAAGAGACTGCTAACAACAATTTAAAAAAAAAAGACCGAACAAACAATAAAACAATAACAAAAACAGCAAACCTTGGGGAAGGAGAATATAAATTTCAGAGTTATCACATGATTCAAATATCCAGTTTTCAACAAAAAAATAATAAAATGTAAATACCCAAAATAGTATAGCATATAGCATATTCACAGTGAAAACTCAACAGAAACTTTCTCTGAAAAAGCCCTAATATACGTTTTGACAAGGACTTTAAAATAACTGTTTTGAAGGTGCTCACAGAACTAATGGAAGATGCAGAGAACATAAAAAAAAGTATGTAAAATATGGAAATATCAATGAAGATATAGAAAACCTGGAATATACAAAAAGTATTGGACTAAAAGGTAAAATAATGCAACTAAAAAATTATTAGAGGGAAGGAAGGAAGATTCAAAGGAAGATTTGAACAGGCAGAAAAAAACAATGAGCTTGAAAATAGGAAAATGGAAATTAACACATCTGAGGAAAAGAAAAAACTGTGCTGAAGAAAGGTAAATAGAATCTGATGACATGTAGGATAGCATAAAGCAGATAAATATGTCTTTGGGAGTATCAGAAAAGGAAGAAGGTAAGGCACTAAGGGCATATTTGAAAAATAAAAGCTCAAAACTTGCAAAACTTGATGAAAGGTATGAGTTTAAGCATCCAAAAATATCAATGAAATCTCATTAAAATGAACTCAAAGAACCCCATGCCAAACACATTATAATCAATCTTTCAAAATCTAAATAAAAACAGATAATCTTGAAAACAGCAAGAAAGAAGCAACTCATTACATATGAATAATCTTCAATAATACTATCAGACAAATTTCTGATCAGAAACTTTGAAGGCCATAAGGCAAGGGGGCCAATATATCCAAAGTGCTAAAAAAAAAAAGAAAAACTGACAACCAAGAAAGCCATACCTGGAAAAATTGTCCTTTAAAATTGGCAAAAAACTTAAGACATTCCTAGATTAACAAAAGCTAAAGGAATCCTTTAATACTTAGACTTACATTGCAAAAAATGCACAAGAGAGTCTTAAGATAAAATGGAAGGACAAGAGACAGTAACTAAAAGCTATACAAAGAAACAAAGGTAAATAGGAACAATTACATAAGCTACCATTATCATAAGAATGATTTGTATCTGCACTTTTTATTTTCTACATAATTTAAAAGACTAACATATTTTTTAAAAATTATTTTATCTTTTCGGGCACTACAGTGTATTAGGATGAATTTTCTAAAATTAACAAACAACAAGGGTGGAGGCAGGAGTGTATGTTATTGAAGTTAAATTGGCATAAATTTTCCACAAAGACATTTGCACCAGAATGTTTATTGTGGTCCAATTCATAATTGCCAAGTCATGGAAACAGCCCAAATGCCTATCAATCCATGAATGGATTAACAAATTGTGGTATAAGTATACCATGGAATATTATTCAGCCGTTAAAAAGATGGAGAGTTTACATCTTTCATGTTTACATGGATAGAGTTGGAACATGCCCTTCTTAGTAAAGTATCTCAAGAATGGGGAATAAAGAATTCAATATCCTCAATACTGTTATGAAACTAATATATAAATACACATTCATAAGGACAATAAAACACAAATATAGTCTAACAAGAGGGAAGGGAGAGAGTGATTGGTGGGAGGGAGAGAATTTGGTGGGTTCTTGCCTAAACTGTACCATGTAAGGGTACACTTCAAGATAACTAAGAGTAAATCATAAATGTCATAAATTATGATTTACTCTAAGTTATATTTACTCATAGTTTACTCTGTCATGATTATAAAAAATCATTTTTTTTACCACAAAAAATAAGTGAACTTATGGTTATATTAATCAGTTTTACTTAAGCTTTCCACATTATATATTAAATCACCACATTGTACTCCATCAATGTATGCAGTTGTAATTCATAAAAAAAAAACTAAATTAAAAAAATAAATTGGTAAAAATTTGAAGTATTAATTTTAGGATGTTAAGTATAAAGACATAGTAAACATAAAGAAAATAACTATAAATACATACAAAAAGAAATGAGAAAGGACTTAAATATTGTAGTGCACAAATCAATTTAACACAAAATAAGACAGTTTTGCAGGAAGTGAGGAATAAAAAGTCATTAATTATGTAGAATACAAATAGCAAAAGGGCAAAAGTAAGTTTTTTCCATTTCCAATTAGTAGTTAATTTAAATGCAAATAGATCAAACTCTTCAGTCAAAAGATAGAAATTGGCTGAGTTGATAACAACACATCAGCTAATTATATGATGTCTATAAGAGATTCACTGATATAATAAAAAAATAAGGAAAATAACAAAGAAAAAATAAGTAGAAAGTAACATAATGGACAAAGATAATCCATGTAAACAGTAAACCAAAAAGAAAAGGAGTGGATATACTAATATTATAGAAAACATACTTGAAATCAAAAACAGCAAAAAAAAAAAAAAAAAAAATAAAGAAAGAAAAGAGGGGGGAGGGGTGGAGGGGGGGCCATTAGTGGGAACACACCTACGGTGCATCTTAGCAGGGTACTGGCGAAACTTATTAAAGGTAGAGTATTAATGTCTTTATATAGTGATCAAGGAAATGCCATGAAGGATATCTGTAACAGTATGATCAAAATATTTCTG
>CAUYON010139488.1:0-11531 GCA_963573935.1 Arctocebus calabarensis
ATGGCCTACAAACACATGAAAAAATGCTCATCATCCTTAATCATCAGAGAAATACAAATCAAAACTACTTTGAGATATCATCTAACTCCAGTAAGATTAGCCCACATCACAAAATCCCAAAACTACAGATGTTGGTAAGCATGCAGAGAGAAGGGAACCCTTTTTCACTGCTGGTGGGAATGTAAGCTAATATGACCTTTTTGGGAAGAAGTTTGGAGAACACTCAAGGAACTAAAAGTAGACCTACTGTTCAAGCCTACAATTCCTATACTAGGTATTATACCCAGATGATCAAAAATTATTTTACACAAAGACATTTACACCAGAATATTTATTGCAGCCCAATTCATAATAGCCAAGACATGGAAACAGGCCAAGTGCCCATCAACCCAGAAGTGGATTAACAAATTGTGGTATATGCACACCATGGAATACTATGCAACCATAAAAAAAGATGGAGACTTCACATCTTTTATGTTTGCCTGGATGGAGCTGGAACATATTCTTCTTAGTAAAGTATCTCAAGAATGAAAAGAAAAGTATCCAATGTACTCAATACTACTATGAAATCAATAAATAACCACCTACACACTCATACAAATGGCAAAACATAACTATAGTCCAGAAAGTAGAAGGGAAGAGGAGAGAGAGGGGAGAGGAAGAAGACGGTTATTTGGGGGGACCTCACCTAATGTGCATGATGCAATGGTACATTTCAAAACTATTAAGAAATGAATATAATTGTGATGGATGTGTTACTAGTTCAATGTAAACATTTCACATTGTATATCGAAGCATTACCCTGAACCCCATAAATGCGTCAATGTACAAAGTTATGATTTAATAAAAAATAATTCATAAAAGAAAAAAAAGCCCACATACATAGATACTGCTGGTGAAGACTAAAATTAGCCTTGGTTTATTTTTTAAAAGACCAATCTGAGATTCCATATTAAAAGTTCCAGCAAAGCAAAGCTAAAAACAACCTATGTAATCAATTGCTTTCCTTCCTTCCTTCTTTTTTTCTCTCTTCCTTCTTTCCTTTCTTTCTTTCTCTCATCTCTCTCTCTTTTTCAGCAGACTCTTACTCTGTTGCATAGGCTGGAGGGCTAGAATTTGTGGTGTCATCATAGCTCACTATAATCTCAAACTCCTGGACTCAAATGATCCTCCTGGCTCAGCCTCCCAAGTAGCTGGGACTACAAGCTTGTGCCATCATGCCTAGCTGATTTTTCCATTTTTAGTAAAAATGGGGTCTTCCTCTTCCTCAGGATAGTCTCAAACTCCTGACCCCACCAACTACTGTTCTTGTTGCATTTATGTAAATAGGCCAAATATGATAAGACAAAACTTATTTTGCAATCATAATGAATTAGTCCTCCTTTGATCATCTTTGGTAGAAATAAGCATGACTACAGAGAGAAAAATTGTTTCAGAAGGAAACTGTAGCACATCTATTATTAGATTATGGCTCTGTTAATTGTTTTTAAGTTTTATTATCTACCTGTAGATTGGAGTGGATCTTTAATTCTTCTAGATATAGCCAATCCAATTTTATCCCACTTTTCTGAGTTGTAATCACTAAAAACAAGAAGTGCTCCGTTCCTGAAACCCTACAAGCTGGAAATGGACAACCTGATGTAATTTCATCAGACATCCCTCACACCTGATGTGTGGATCACTCAGGGAGTTTGCTAAAATGCCCAATGTAAACCAAAAAAAATGTGCTTAGAGTTTAAATTATAGAAATTTATTGAATAATTACCCTCTGGACTCAGAGGCTGGATTTATAGTTTGTTTTAGTCATTGACCTTTGTTTTTCTTTTGTTTCCATGGAAATATTAATTGCTTTGGGTCTTGGTGACCTTAGCTAAGGAGAACACTTTGGTATGACTCTCCTGATACCCATCATTATAATCACCTTGGGTACCCTGTTTTCTCCCGAGGTTCTTAAATGTATTCACAGACATCAATAGTATACCAGATGATCTCATTGTGATTAGAGCAAAAAAATAAGATGAACAACAAAAGGAAGTTTTTTTTTTCAATAAACCTGATGTCCTCGTTTAGGAGTTCCACACTAAGACAAAGACAACCTCACCAGAATAGTGACAGGGTGGCGTTTATGCCCACGTTTATAAATAAGAGAGGGAGTTGTTTTTATTTAAAAAAATTATAATGAGGAGGCTCTTATACTGGGGTAGCTCTGTCACTTTAAATTCCTAAGTGAACAACCCAAAGCCCAAAGTAAACACTGAAATGAAACCAGAAGTACACAAATCAGAAACCACCAACTCAACTTTGATCAGAAACTCTCCACTCTAACCAATCAGAATTGTGTTCTTTGTCTTGCTTCTGCAAACACCTGCACTTACCTCTCCAGGTGGAGTGTTAGTGTCTTAATAACTAATTAATGTGAGTCTGTTTCCCCAATTCATGAATCTCTCAATAAACTATTTAACTATTTCAAATAAACTATTTAAAATTTAAATGTCTTAAGTTTTTCTTTTATATTATTCATCAGGCAGAAGTTACCATATTCTGGAGCCCCAGATTTGTGACTGCCATCTAAAGTTGGGGGCAGTCCCATGAGACTGAGCTCTCAAGCTGTGGGATCTAAGGTTACCTCCAGGTGGACAGTGTGAAAACTGAACTGACTCAGAGGAGGCCCCCAGATGGTGTCTAATGCAAAACTGTTGGTCACACAAGCATTCTACGCTGCCTTGAGTGACTTTGTGAGAATGCAAAAAATACTTGGTTTTTCCTTTATCTCCACACTTTAAAGACAAAAATCATGTAAGTTCTCAATTATGTAAAATGATGCAACTGTTTTAGCATTAACAAAGCATGACCAATAGTTTCTGTCTACTTCAATGAGGTAGTGGGGAGGCATCTGTATAAATGCATCTGATGGCAAAACATACATTTGCAAGATAAAAGTGCTGAGTAACTAGAAGACTGTGTTGAGAAAGGAGTGGGTGCTCTGGAGTCAGACAGAGCTGAGTATTAATGGCAATTACACAGCTCATTGGCTGTGCCACTTCAAGCAAGTTTTTCATCAGCATAAGCCTTAGTCTCTTCATCTCATCTATTAACTACTTACCACTTAGAGTTGCTGTAAATGGCGTGGAACACACTTAGCATACAATATACACCAGTAAACACTGGCATTTATTGCTAAGTTCCCACTGCATCTGGGAAATTTAAACAGTAAGTGGTCTATATTTTTATTTTTTATTATTTTTTTTTTTTGGTAGTTTTTGGCCAGGGCTAGGTTTGAACCTGCCAGCTCCAGCATATGGGGCCAGTGCCCCACTCCTTTGAGCCACAGGCGCCAAGTCACCATGCATTATTCCTACAGCTCTGGAAGCAGTAACAATGTATCCATAAATCTGAAGATTACTTGCTTCGCCTCCAGAGAATATGATTCAGTAAAAACAATTGTACCTAACATTTAACTAATTGCTTACCAGGTGACAGGCAGTGCTCTAACACTTCATACTGATTAATTTATTTAATCCTCACAACAACTCTATGAAGTAGATTATTATCACTATAATTATTCCCATTTTACAGATAACCAAACTACAGCACAGAAAGTTAAGTATCTTGCTCAAGACCACCCAGCCAAGAAAGGGGCAGATCCATATTTGAACCTAGGCTGAAATCCTGAGCCTGTGTTTTTAATTTCTGTCCTGTCCTGCCTCCAAATTTGGTTCTAGGGCAGGGCCCAGGCATCTATATTTTTAAGTAGTATTCTAAGTGATTCTGATATGAGTAGTCCATGAATACACTTAAACACTGGACTCTTGATAGTAAAGAATACTATCTCTCTAGTCTTTTAAAAAAGAAAAAAAGTAGAGCTTATCAAGCTAGTTAACTATTAAATGTCTTTGCTAAAGTAAGAAATTACACAACTAAGTAAGAAAGAAATTCCACTTCCCAAACTGAAACATCAAATTAGTTTAAATACAAGTCTTTCTGCCTCTAGATTCCCCATCCAAGCCCCAACCCCTAATCAATACTATTGAATATGGCTTTCTAAATAGTTCTCCCTAAAGAACTACGGGATGAGTATCCCTTACCTGACATGCTTAGGACCAAAAGTGTCTCAGATTTTGGATTATTTCGAATTTTGAAATACTTGCATATATATAAAATGAGCTATCTCATGAACGGGACCCAAGTCTAAACACAAAAATTTATTTATGTTTCATATACACTGATACACATAGTTTGAAGGTAACTTTATGCAACATTTTAATACCCATAAGCATGAAACAAAGCTTTGATTGTGATTTACCACATGGGGCAGATGAAGAATCTTCCACTTATAGCATTTGATGGATATTCAAAAAGTTTCAAATTTTGGAGCATTTGGAATTTCAAACTTTTAGATCAGGGATACTCAACCTGCACTAGGTTCTATCACCCACTATATTCTCACTGAACCCTATTTGTTTATCTATTTAAAAATCACAACTATGCAATGAGATATCATCTTACCCCAGAATCAAAAAGATAGAAAACAATAAATGCTGGGGAAGATGCAGAGAAAAGGGAACTCTTATATGTTGTTGACAAGAATGTAAATTAGTATAGCTATTATGGAAAATAGTGTGGAGGATTCTCAAAAACTAAAAATAGAACTAACATACATGCCAGCAATCTCACAGGTATTTATCCAAAGGGAAGAAAATCAATGTATCAGAGGAATAACTATACCCCCATTTCTATTGCAGTATAACTCATAATAGCTACAATATGGAATCAACCCACATGTCCATAAACAGACAAATGGATAAAGAAAATGTGGTGCATATACACAATGAAATACTACTCAGCCATAAAAAGGATGGATCCTGTCACTCACGGCAATGTGGATAAGCCTGAAGGACTATATGCCAAGCAAAATAAGTCAGGCACAGAAAGATAAACACCACATGTTCTCACTCATATGTAGGAACTTAAAAAATAGCCCATGGAGGTAGTATTATAGGTAACAGAGGCCGGGAAGGATGGGGGAAGGGAGAAGGAAAAAGGTGGGTTAAGAGACACAAAATCACAACTAGATAGGAGGAATGAGTTCTAGGGCCCTCCAACACTGGTCACTAGAATTTAATGCACATTTTCAGAAGAGGGGATTTTGAATGTCCACAACACAAAGAAATGATAAATGTTGGAGGCAATGGATATGCCAATTTACTGTAATTTGGTCATTATACATCATATACCCATATGAAATATCACTCTGTATCCCATAAATATGTGCAATTATTAGGAGTCACATAAAAACAAATAAATATATATATGTGCGTGTGTGTTTGTATATATAAAATAACTGTGGCACTCATACCTGTAATCCCAGCAACTCAGGAGACTGAGGCAGGAGGACAGCTGAAGCCCAGGAGTTTGAGGATGCGATGAGCTATGATCATGTCACTGAACTGCAGCCTGGTTAACAGAGCAGGATCCTGTCTCTTAAAACACTAATAAATGTCAGTGGGCATGGCAGTGTACCCCCCTGCCCTCCGTGGTCCTAGCTATTTCATCAGGAGGCTTGAGCCCTTGAGCCAGGATGATGGCACTTTAGCCTGGATGAAAAACAAGACCTAATCTCAAAAATAAATAAATACATTTATTTATTAATTAAAACAAAATCACAACTATACCCTTTCCCTAAATCCCCCACATGCACCCCCAGTCCTCATGGCTCTGCTTTACTTAATTCCTGAACAGACCATGTTACCTAACATATCATATGATATACTTGTATACATTGATTATTGTTTTCCCAACTAGGAGCAAGGATGTTTTTCTACCTTTTTGTTCATTTATTTTGTTTACTGATATATCTTGAAGTGCCTAGAACACTGCCTGAACACAAAACTAATGCCACTGCCCAGCTCAAAACTTTCAGTAGCTCTTTCATACTTATCAAATGAGATCCAAGCTCTCAGGGATTCTAGATACTCCAAAATTGGGTCCTAACTGACTTTCCATCCTTAATTCCCATAAGATAGAGTCAGAAATCCAGGGAGTCACCACTCCCTCCACTTCCGGCTTTCTTACACCCTCCTGCCTTGCTCAGAGACATATACATCCTCTCTTCCTAGAATGCGTTGTCTATACTACAATACTTTATCTATCAACATGATGCCAATTGCAAATGAGACACTATTCTCCAGAGCCTTCCCTGAATACAGAGGCATGACAAGGTTGACTCCTAAAGCTTGGTTTCTACCACCTGTCACCCTTCCATGCTTCGCTGAATCATGGGTAATTCTGCCTGTATCATATCCCCAGTACTGATGTTAGCTAACTGAGAGATTTAGCAGCCTGGTGTACTGCACATTTTACAAGTCAGGCCAAGCAAGGTGCCTGTCCTTATAATGCTCCCTTTGTTTTCTCAAAACTCCTGTCACATGCACCTCTTTGAGCTCTTTAACTTTTTTAAGCACAGAGGCTGCCCTACATTCTACCACTTGACCCCACTTGTGAAGCCCCAGCTGACTGGTTAGTCTAAAAAGCAGCCAATTGGGAAAAGATTCCACCTGCATGGAGTGGCCACCAGTGAACGAAGAGCAGTGGACTGGACCGACCAATCTGCTCTCCCCTGATCAGGAATGCACAGGCACACACCATGCGTCAGCACTCAGTAATGGAAACAGAAGCCACAAACACATCAAGAGACACAACAAAAGCAGAACAGCTAGAGGGCAGAAGCCACAAGCTTGTGATAAGCAGAGGAACAAGGACAAGAATAATACAAGTAGCAGAAAAAGTAGTGAGACCATTATGCTGAAGTGTCCGAGTAGAGAGCAAGGAAGGACGCTATCTCTAAGGAGACAGTCACGGGCCTTTCGACCAAGCTCCCTGCAGAAGACTGACCTACAGAACAACTCCTGGACAACCGCTGTGTTCCAAAAACACAGACTTGGCTGTGTGACTAGTCCAAGTCTTATTTTTTATGGATTCAATAAAACCCATCACCTGAGATAAAAGAAGGATATCTGCTTCTTGAATCTAAAAGGAAAAAAAAAAAAAAAAAGGAAACCTAAAAGAGATATGTGGCATTTATCAGTGACACCAATCCAGGATCCAGAAAGGAAATGAAATATAAATCTGACCACATAAAAATTTAAAATTTCTATGCGGAAAACTATGTTCAACAAGGACAAAAGAAACTACAAACAAGGAAAACAGTTTGGGAAACACATGACATAGGCTCATTTCCTTAATATAACAAAAACTTATTAAAATCAATATTAACCCCCCCAAAATAAAGATATACACATAACATTATAGAAAAATAAATGTAAACAGCCCATATATTTTCCAAATATGTAAAAAATATCTTCAACCCATTCATAAATTGAGTCAAAATAAAATTAAAATGTTCACATATGATAGTGGCAAATACTAAAAAGTCAGATTATTCTCACTGTGGACAGACTATAAATAAATTCTCTCACACACACACACACATGCAAACTCTATGAAGGGCAAATTGTCAGTATCTATTAATGTTGAACATTACATTCTTTTGACCTAACAAATCAACTACTAAGAATTTACTCTCAGACACAGTATCACCAAAAGTGAACTAAAATATATAAAAGGATGTTATATCTGTACTCTGGTGTCAATATCACATGGCCAGGTATAGAGGCAGGTGCCTGTAGTCCCAGGAGGCTGAGGGAAGAGAATCACTTGAACCCAGGATTTTGAGGTTGCTATGAACTGTGATGACACAGTACTCTACCAAGAACAACAAAGTGAGACACTGTCTCAAAAAAATAATACTAATATCTTAACTACTGTAGCATGTAGTAAGTTTTGAAATTGGGAAGCATGAATTCTCTAGCTTATTCTTTTTTATTTTTATTTTTATTCTCTAGCTTTTTCTTTTTTTCAAGATTGTTTCAAAGTGCTACATACCTCCCTGCTGAATATCATGACAGTCACCAGATGGCCAAGGGGAGCACTTTGAAGGTGACTGCCATTGATAGTCAGCAATGAGGTATGCAGCACTTTTGAAAACATCACGCTAAGTGAAAGAAGCCAGTCACAAAAGACCACTCAGCTATAAAACCATTTTTATATGAAATGTCCAAAAAAGGCAAATCCACAGAAACAGGGAGTAGATTCATGCTTGCCTGGGGCTAGGGCTGAGGGTGGGAAGAGGAATGAGGAGTGATGGCTAATGGGTAAGGGGTATCTTTATGAGCTGATATTCTGCATCTGTGATAAAAGTTGAACAAGTATGTGAATATACTAAAAAAAAATGAGTTACATGGCTATGAGAATTATATCTTAATAAAGCCACTATTTTTTTAAAAGCCAAGTAAAGAATAATGTGTATAATAGTATCATCCCATGGTTAAGTTTTTACCTGTGGTGTGTGTGCTGATACATAGACAAAGTTTTCTGCGAAAAACCCAAGAAATTTAACAGTATTTAACCTTTGGAAGGGAAAAGTATGGTGAATGAATTAAATAATGAGGAATTTCAATTTTCACTGTAGACCTTACAGTTCATGTAAAATTGGTTTTGTACCAAGTAAAAGAAAATGTGAACTTCTTTTAGTTAAAAGAATATATGGGCTTTATATACTTATTCTTATGGCATAGGAATAAACAAACAAAAAGTATAAAACAAATAGGCCCAGAAATAGATTCACATATACAAAGGAATTTAACACATGAAAATAGTTGTATTTTATATAAGTTGAGAAAAGATGTATCATTCCCAATTTAAGCCAGAAATTCTAGATGGAATACAAAGTTGTAGATAAACATTAGAAAATATATGCAATAAAAATGTTTTAAAAAACTATCGGATATTACGTTCATATTTTGAGTACTGGTGATCTCCGAGACAAAAAAAACCTAGAAGTTACTAATAGACTGGCAAATTTGACTATATACAATTTAAACTCCATTATGATAAAATAGCACAAGTTAAAAGACAAATGACAGCCTTAAAGAAAATATTTACTAAAAATTGCCTTAGCTATGTGGGTTTTTTTCTGGTTCCATACAAAAAATTATTTTCTCCAAATCTGGGAAGTTACCAGAGAAATGCAAATCAAAACCACTTGATACAGATGGCACCTGTGGCTCAGTGAGTAGGGCGCTGGCCCCATGTACAGAGGGTGGTGGGTTCAAACCCCGCCCCAGCCAAACCGCAACAACAAAACCACCCTGATTTATCACCTAACCCAGTAAGAATGGCCCACATCACAAACTTTCAAAGCTGTAGACGCTGGCATGGATGTGGAGAAAAGGGACCACTTTCACACTGCTGGTGAAACTGCAAAGTAATACAACCTTTTTTGGAAGTATGGAGAACTCAAACGAGATCTCCCATTTGATCCCGCAATCCCGTTACTGGACATCTACTCAGAAGAAAAAAATCTTATTATCATAAGGACATTTGCACTACGCCGTTTATTTAAGCTCAATTTTTTTTTTTTAACAGTTTTTGGCTGGGGCTGGGTTTGAACCCGCCACCTCTCACACATGGGGCCAGCACCCTACTCCTTTGAGCCACAGGCCCTATTATTTAAGCTCAATTAATAATTGCCAAATTGTGGAAACAACCTAAGTGCCCACCAACCCAAGAATGAATTAACAAGCTGTGGTATATCCATACCATGGAATACTATTCAGCCACTAAAAAAGATGGTGACTTTATATCTTTTGTATTAACCAAGATGGAGGTGGAACACATTCTTCTTAGTAAAGCATCCAATATACTCGATTCTGACACAAGGACAATTGATCCTGGCATACAGTGTGGGCAGGGGAAATGGGAGAGTGGAGAGAGCGAAGGAGGGAATGGGCTGGGGGTTCACAGTGTGTGACACACCTCTTGGGGGCAGGAAACAATTATAAGTGGGACTTTACCTAACAAATGCAAGCAGTGTAACCTGCAAAGTGCAATCATCTTTGTACCTTCAATGATTCTCCAACAATTTAAAAAAAAAAAAGAATAAAAACAAATTTACAAGAAAATAAACTACAATTTTCCAAAAGAAAAAAAGTTACAAGAGACAGAAGTTTAAATACTTTGCATCATACATATATAAGAATTCAATAGGTGATATCTTAAAATAACAAAATTAGAATTACATTATTATTTGTAAGTAAAATAATGGACATATTAAATGACAGGTTGATTCTGTAAAAGTTATTGATAGAACTAAAATACAATCCATGTGTAAAGATGAAGTGTGGCTTAAATTATAAAAATGGGTAATATTTTTAATCAACACTGTCATCTGACCCACTTCAGTGACTAATATAAACTAAGTGTTTATTACAATCATTTCAGCTAAAAAAATCCAAGACAAATATTTTACAGTAAATAGGTTTACTTCAATTGTCATATGTCTTAAAATACAGAGATACTAGTCATGTGCAGTTTAAAACAACAAATCAGCACTAAAAAATTCAAATTAATTTATGTTGCTTTTCTCTTCCTCTACCTACCCTAATCTGGGAATATAACCAAGATCATTACCAAGACAATGAAAATTAACATTTGACTGTATTCCACTAAGTACAAACAATCAATTTAAGACTCAGGGTTATTTAAGGCAAAACTGTCACACGCTTTCAACAGCCCCAGTAAAGGAAAGATTTGAGAGAAGCTCCCAGAGAAAATGTAAGTGACAAGACCCTCCTCCGTGCAGGATTAAGAGACCACATTATTCAATTCAATTAAAAGATTATGGCCACAGAGACTAGGGATTGTGACTGACTTGTTTTTATAATGAGCTCTCAGAGAGTCTTAGGCTTACTCTTACTTAATGCAGCCATTAATCCTCATGAATACCATATTGCAAACTAACAAATACACTGAGTAAAAGTAACCAGGCCCAAACAGACCATCCAAACTAATCCCCTGAAACCTCAGGAGCCACATGGAAAATCTAATATAATTATCTCTCCCAAAACTCTACATCTGTTACAAGGAGTTCCTACTGAGATTACATTCTTAGTACAAATGCCTAGAATTAATTCCAAAACAATCCAAGCCCACGCCTAACCAGGTTGCCTTCATGATGCAAAACCAGCATTGGCTGATCATCGTTTGTCTCCTTTTATACACAGGGGATCTGGTTTTTACAGACAAGGGCTCCAGTCCTTACTCTTTGCTCCTTTACTCTTTTCTTTACTCATTTAGAAGATTTCATTGACGTCCAGCTGAGTTCCTAGAGCTATGGGTAGTAAGATACAGTGGAAGTGTTTTCTCCCTTTTTTTAAAACCAATTATTATTAAGTACTTAATTAGTAATAAAAGAATTATGCTTATCATTATTATTTCTATCCCTCATATTCCCTTTGCTTTGCTCATTTATGCCTTCAAAAAAAAAAAATCCCGGCTCGGCGCCTGTGGCTCAACGGGCTAAGGCGCCAGCCACGTACACCTGAGCTGGCGGGTTCAAATCCAGCCCCCGGGCTCGCCAAACAACAAAGCTGGCTGCAACCAAAAAATGGCCAGGCGTTGTGGCGGGCGCCTGT
>CAUYON010139490.1:0-40839 GCA_963573935.1 Arctocebus calabarensis
CACACTATATTTTTAATATTTTATTTTTTTTGTTTTGTTTTTTTTGTGAGTTTTTTATATATTTTTTGAGAGAGAGAGAGAGAGAGAGAGAGAGAGAGAGAGAGAGAGAGAGAGAGAGAGAGAGAGAGAGAGAGAATGCGTGCTGAGCTTGTAGAAATCTCACATCCACTTTTATTACAGCAATACCACTTACCTATTTTATCTATTAAGTTTATTGGAGTTTCATGTAACTTTCTCATTTTTATGTTGTCCTGTATAATTGCTTCTTTTGGCTGCAAATAGTTTCATTTAAACTCTCTTACCCTCACTTTATTTCTTGCAAAGAAGGTATTCATTGGGAAAATCCCGGGATAGCCCACAGAACTGAAGGAAGACATGAAAAACTTTCCTTAAGGAAAATCACATCCAGGGAGTTGAGCAAATTGAAATCACAAATTTTCCTGTTAGGGTATTTCCATGAAGGAGATTTCCCTGTAAGATCCCTTGGAATTGCTCTCTGACAACTCTTCTGTCCTAGGACAGAAGATCAAGCGTGACTGGGTCCCTGGAACTTCTTCAGTATCTTGTTAGCACACCTCGATTTCAGCATACAACCTCGACGTGCTCACCGCTCAGTGTGTACTGTGGTGTTGGCAGGTGCAATGGAAGCAATAAAGTATACAACCCATCAACAGTTTCCATATTTTGACTCCCAAAATTGGAAAATAAAAGCAGCCAAGTTCAAAAATGGGAAGACAGTTGATGTCAACGCGGAGGTCAGGGTCATGGAACTGAATTTTTTTTTTTTTTTAGAGACAGGGTTTCACTTTGTTGCCCTGGGTAGAGTGCCATGGCATCATAGCTTACAGCAACCTCAAACTCTTGGACTCAAGTGATCCTCTTGGTTCAGGTTTTCATTTCTAGTAGGAAGACAGGATCTCACTCTTGCTCAGGCTGGTCTCAAACTCGTGAGTTTGAGTTTGAGTTAATCTACCTACCTCAGTTTCCCAGAGTGCTAGGATGACAGATGTGAGCCACCCCTTCTGGCTGTGGAATGGATTTTAGATATGCGGCTTGATTTTGATGTGTGGCAATGTGGTGAAATATCCAATAGACAAACATAAAGGATACTAACTTCTAGGAAGGTCAGGATGGAACATAAAACTTTAATCACAGGCAATAACTAAAACTCTTAGAGTAAATATCTTTTTATGAAGGAAAGAATAACTTAAAGAAGGATAAAAGGGAAGGCTGAGATAAATTGTCTCATTGTCTATCTACAGGGGAATGTATTTATGGTTCCCTGAACACACTATCCAGCCAGGAACATGGCCTTTCTTGACTGCACAGCTGTAAATCAGACTTGATTTACAAATCAGATTGTGGGTTGCTGAATTATGCTAGTTACCCAGCTGTTTTGTGTCATTCTGACCCAGTATGTAGCTTTTTCTCTGTGGTCCCACCTCTGCATCTGAACAAGTGTTTCCACATGGAAATCTGCACAGTGATACTGACTCAATCGTGCTCCTTCCATGTTTGTCCAGTTGCTTCTTTGCAAAGGCTCACTCTAGATGGGAGGTGATATGGGTCAACGTTATCATCTAACCTCTGGAAATAAAAGGAACATCCATGATTCCATGAACTAATGCTTAAAGTTTTTGTTACTTACTACCACAGAGGCCATGTGGCCCCTGCCTCTGAGCCCTTCACAAGTGTCCTGGGGAGAAAGAGAGAGCACGTTCACTGGGAACCACTGCTGTTTTCAGCGGCTCACAGCAGGTCCAGAATGCCAGCTCAGTAAAAGGCACACGCCTCAGAGACCACAGCACGTGATGGACATAGTATTTGCAACCACAATGAAATTGGCTCAAATAATTTATTTTGAAAAATTCCAGGCTGGGATTAAGATAGAGCAAAATAGTTACATTTATGTAACTATGTATAAGTCCTCTACATCTTCTCTCTGTACAATTACTCCCCTCTTTTCCCTACTTCTTGCCATAGCAGTTTCCCAGCACTGCTGGGAAGCATTGCTCTGGAGAGTTCTATTCTGTAGAGCACAGAAGGCTGTCTGCATGTTCCTGGGTAGCCTGCTAACCAACTGAATGTAAAGCCAAGGCTCAGGAAGAATCAAAACAATCCCCATTCCATTTTTCTCAGATGTATTGTTCCAACATCCCGAGCCTGGCTGGCTTCAGAGAAATCAGTTGAATAGTGTATAAGGAGGAGAGTAAACCATGGGCTTTGACATGATGCGATTCTGGAATCCAGTCCAAGTTTTTTGCACTGCCTCAGGGTCTTTGCAGTGCTATTCCCTAAGCCTGAATGACTGTTCCTTTAGCTTGCTGCATGGCTGACACTGTCTCCCTTCCACATCTTAACTGAACCGCCAGGTCCCCACAGAGGCCTTTCCTTACCAGCCCAGGTTACACAAGACTCTTCCATTTTCCCTCTAATTATTCTCATAACTGTCCTGGGTTCATTTGCTCCAAAGTATTTTTCTCCAACTATAAGTATTTGTTGACTTATTTTTTAGTTCTCCCTTTCCACTAAAAGGCAAGTTACCTGAGGTCAGAATTATCTCATGTTGATTTTATGTGTGAGAAGCAGAAGCCATGATTCTTGAACTCTTAAAAATTATTAAGGAGACCAAAGAGCTTCCATATATGTGATTTATATTCATTGACATTTCCTGTATTAAGAATGAAAGCTGAGAAATGTTTAAAACATATGCTCATTAATTAAGACTAATAATAGTAAATTATTATACGTTAAAATAACTAACAGGTTTTTAATTGAGCAAATAACTTTGCTTTCTAAAACACACAAAAACCAATAATGTGATGATTGTGCATTGCCTAACATCTTTTAAAATCTCTTTATCTGGCTTCTTAAAAGAGCACTGTGTTATGATATGTGCTGCTATATTCAATTTGTCATGATATGCTATTTTGTTTAAAGAAAATGAAAAATCAAAATGTTGCCTGCATTCTTTATTGATACTATACCAAAAACTTTGACAAGTCTAATTCCTTAAAAGTTAGTTTCCAAGTATAGTTGGAAACCATATTGAAGAACTTTTTTTTTTTTTTTTGCAGTTTTTGGCTGGGGCCAGATTTGAACCTGCCACCTCCAGTATGTGGGGCCCGTGCCCTACTCCTTTGAGCCACAGATGCCACCCGAGTGACATATGTTTTCTAACCACATTGATCAGACCATACTGGATAAATTTATCTTGAGGTGTTGAGACTAGATTATTCCAATTAGTTTACAAACACACATGCACACAGGTATGCACATACATGTGCCCTAATGGGTATGGCACACTTCAGCATGGAGCATACATGTAAGTTCACACAGTAACAGCCTCATCTGAAGTTGGTTTGAGACCCTCTGGAAAGATTCTGATTAATGCATGTAAGAGGAAGTCGTGCACATCAACTTCAGGACTGTTATAATCCTGAATGATCACCTGGGCTATTCCTCCTCTTCTATGACAAATGTGATTAGACCTGAGAGATGATGACATTACAAGTTGGAAGGAGCCTGGATCCCTGAGTGACACACAGGAGGAGAGCTATATGAGGCCACTCCCTAGGAAGCTGTCCGACAGACTGGAAGTGACATCTAAGCCTTTGTCCTGTTAAGCTGCAGACATTTGGGGTAACTGTTACTACAGCATGATCTATGACTAAAACAGAGAGCTCCTTTGAGGATTACAACTCTCCAAGAACATAGTCACACCCTTAGTCATTAATTCCAAGTATAATCTTTTTACTAGAGGAGTTTAGTTGATCATCAGCTATGTAAGAGTCAGTTCTTTTCCCCAATCATGTAGGAGCCCAAACCAATAATCCAGATGTCTATTACTCTCCTAGCTGGTTCTACTTTGCAGCCCTTGGTATACTTTCCAGCTATCACACCTTAGCTGGGAACACCTCAACCATTAGTGAAGCTCTCATAAAATTCAATTTCAAAAAGATGGTAGTTGAGGTCTCCATTCCTGTCTTCCCAGGGGGCTTATTGAATCTTCTATGAAAATTTACTCAATTCATCTTCACCAAGGAGCACTGAGGAGGCAGCCTTGGTCAGTAACTGAGAAGCTATTATTATATCAAATCCTTCCTCAAGAACTAGGCTGAGTAAACCTTGGCTGCTGATGAAATTGGTCAAAGCCCTGTTTCTGTATAGCTTGAGAGCTAAGAGTGGTTTTCACCAACAATGACCTCATGTAAGCCTTCCACGATTACTCTCTGGCACAGAACAGTAAAGTTTGCTGACCTCTGCTTTACACCATTGGGTGAGAACTAACCTTAACTTCCCATGTTATGAGTAATCACATAAGTGGTATTTCCTAGAAAAAGAATCACGAAGGTGATTTTCAATGTCCATTTCCAGAAATAGCCATATATGGAATTGGTTTTGAAGCTTTGCCTCATTAAGTATCCTGCTAAAATTTAACAGTGTATATTTAAATGTGAATTTAACAGTGTAAATTTAAATGTGAATAATTGTGGAAGGTTCTGTGCGAACATATCAAAAGCAGCCCCTTTTGCATAGAAATTATTCATAGGTCTTTAAAAAAATACTTCTGGATGGCATGAGATATAGGGACATCAACACACAGAATGAATAGAGAGATAAGTCTTGTGAAAACAATTTAGGGAAACTTTTCCTAGAGATGAGAAATTTTAAAGGAGCTGACATAGCATCTCTGAAATATCAGAAAGATCCATCAGAGACAAAAGAAATTTATTCCATGTAATTAAAAACGAGTAGGATTAAGACAAATTGTATAGCTCACAGGGAGATTAATTTCTGTTTACTATAAGAAAACTCTTTGCAGAAGTCAGTTCAGGCTAAAATTTGTTATTGTCATGAAAGGTGTTAAGAAATACACTGGGGGCCAAGCTTGGTGGCTCATGCCTATAATCCCAGCACTTGGGAGGCTGAGGCAGGTGGATTGCATCAGCTCACAGTTTTGAGACCAGTCTGAGCCAGAGCAAGACCCTGTCTCTAAAGATAGCCAGGGATTGTGGCAGGCGCCTGTCGTCCCAGCTACTTGGGAGGCTGAGGCAAAAGAATCGCTTAACTCTAGCAGTTTAAGGTTGCTGTGAGCTAAGGCGGCATGGCACTCTCCCCAGGGTGACAAAGTGAGACTCTGTCTCAACAACAACAACAACAACAACAAAAAAAAAAAAAAAAAAAAAAGAAAAAAGAAAAAAAAGAAAAGAAAAAAGAAAAGAAATATATTGGGTAAATTTGTGGCAGGGAAGTTATAAAAGAAATTTGATTATATACTACAGAATCAAACAAGAGTCTTTGAATCTATTTCTAATTCTTTGTGTAAGCACACTAGTACCCCACACTGATTCTCTGAAATACTGCTGATCTTAATAACATCTATTCAGGCCACATACAATTTGCATGTTGACATAATACTCCATTATCACAAATCTTTTTCTGGTCCTTAATTTATAGAATCTCTGGAATCAAATTCATAGGTGAAGAATCGAACAATTTGATTGTATTCTTCCTCTGCACTAATGGAAAATTGTTAATAGAATCCTATTACTTGAAATGTCTCAGGTCCTACCTACCTGACAAGAAGAAAGAGAAGGAAGGAGTAAAGGAGAAGAAAAGACATTAGAAGAAGGGGAAACATTAGAAGAAGGGCAAAAGTGGTGATGTGTGTGAGATAGCCTGGGCTCTTTTTTCCCAAAATAAGACAAAATCACCAGGGAACTGGAAATAAAACATAGTCGCCTTATTTTCCCTCCAGGAAAATCAAACAGGTCTTTCCATTGGTCCTGGGTTTTGTAGGTGGATTTTTTTGGTCTTTCTGATCTTTTTATTATTTTAAAATATTTTCCTTGTCATGGTTATTTAAGGGTCTTCTAAAGAAATAAGCAATATGTTCAGATGGCAGTTATTAAAGCAACCTGAAGAAACAGCTAAGCAAGTTGTGGGATCCAAGATACCTGGTTCTTTTGTACAATGAAATACTTTTCAGGAAAAGACTTTCAGATAAGAGCAGAGTTTAAGGGACAGCCATTGGCATTCTACCTGTAAAGTCATAAGCCAGAACTATATGTATCAGACTCACAATCTAGTAACTCAAGGACCAACTGAAGCACTTCTTAAGGTTGGTCTTTTCCTTGACCCAGAAAGCTTCTGAAGATTAAATTAAAGGACAATGATGAGAGTTATTTGTCCCTGGAAGTCAATTCCTTTCTCTGTGTCTCATTTTCTTATGAAAATAGGTTAGAAATACTGCTCTTCACTTTAACATTCCTGGGATCCTTAAGAATTTAGAAAAATAAGGTAAAGATAAGAATAATTACATTATTTTCAATATCTTTGAAAGCTTAATGGAAATCATCGATCATAAAAGTGGTCAAACTATTTACTATATGCTTTTGTTTAGAATTAATCGATGCACTGAAATCATATTGGTTTTATAGATGTAGTGACATGCTAGCTAGCTACTGACAACTTTGTCAGACTTGCTGGGTTGTAAACAGTGACATTCACAATTCATTTTGGTAACAAAACATGGTTGCCTTGGTCATGACCAGAGTGAAGCTCTCTATTAAGTGAAAATATAAATGAAAAAAGTCCTTGCTAATGAAAAGACAGAAAAATCCAGAGTAAGTAAATTCTAAGTTTTCCTCAAGTTCTCCCATTGTTTACTTTTAGGTTTTACAATTCTGCAGACTAACTTTTTCATGGTCATATTTCATATTATTCATTCAAAATTAACTTCCCAGGATGAAATGGGTCAATACACCCTCTTGTAAATAGAAGTAGTAAAATTTGCATTCTTCCTTCTTTAACTGTATTATAGGTAAAATCTATAGTATACCAAAGTATTTGAACATGTAAAGGCCAGACATTTACTTTGCCAGAATCTTCCTTCTTTGTGGGGTGGTGGGGTAATGGGGGTTATAATGGATGTCTTTAAGCACACAAAATAATATATTTTTTGTATTTTTCCAAAAAGTTCCTCTTAAAATACAAATATTTACTTTGGATCTTCCTTGCAGGCAGTGCTGAGAATGCAGTTGACAACTACAGGGAAAATCTCAGTACCCACCTTCTCAAACTATAGATGATTTTTGGTGGCTGAAAACATGGTCTCTTTCTTTCCATAATGTGCTATTTCAAGTCTTTAACATCTGCAATTGGTATTATTTTAATAATTGGTTTCCTGGCTTCCCATCTTACTATCTTACTGCTGCAACCAGATAAATCTTTCTAAGGCACAGTTCTAAAAATACTTCCCACTCAAAATCCTTCAATGGCTCCTCATGGAATGTAGGAAGAAGTGAAATCTCCTTAGCCTAACACTCAGTGCCCTGTATCTCCTGGTCTGGAAATTATTTTCCGAGTTTCTTCCCAGACTTTAACACCCCCCCACCTTTACATAGCAAGAATACTGTATTTGTCATTTTCTATTTTACCAGGTACATTTTACAACGCCAAGTTTTTGCTTATGTTGTTTCTTCCAACCATATTTTTCTTCCTTTCCATTCTGAAAACCTTTCATTCATTAAACCTCTGGGGCTAGCTCAAAAAATTTTCTTTAAAAGCCTGAGATCCTTTCAACTCCTCTGCCTCTGAACTTCCAAGGTACTTTGAACATATAGTACTGTACATTTTACTATATAGTCCTGCCTTTCACCCTTATAAATTATTAGATATCAAAAATTAAGTTTTTCATCTTGAATTTCTCCAAGGTCTGAACAGAGTTCCCAAAATAATTTTGCTGCCTTCAGAGTTGTCATTTGCCAAATTATTTCCTGCAAATTCTCCTACAGAATAAAGTGATTATGTATGAAGAAGGGATGCCTTCCTGTTACTTCAGAATAAAAGGTAAGATTTCATTAGTTTTTTTTCATGTTTGAGGTAAGCCATCACAATCTTCATTCGAAGCTTTTCTTGGCCACGTTCATGTTCCAAGCTCCCAAACGGCATGACCAATAAGCTAGTTGTTTATTTTATTTCATTTCATCACATTAGGAGCCTGGTCTCTGGTGGCCGCTGCTGGAAAATCACTGTTACACCAGATACTTGCAGAGGGTCCTGAGCAAAAAAGATTCCGGCTGACTGCAGGGAGGAGCATGATCTTAACCAGGAAAATGTGGATTTCATTCCACTTCAGAGTAGGGAATGTTCCTTAGGGGAGCCAAGGAGGAGAAGTCTGAAATTCTAGGTAGGTCTGACCAGAGTTGCTCAGAGGTTTCATGTGCAGAAGAGGGTCCTTAGGCAAAGCCAGACTGGTGGGTTACTGACTGGGATGTGGGAAGAGAAGGGAGCTGGAAGTTTAAGGAAAGGGAAGAGCTCAAGAAGTAGGTCAGACTCCATTTCAGAGGTAGGGCAATGCAGGAGCAACTGAAGTGTCCATAAGTGGATGAGTGGTAAGAAAAAAAAAGGTATGCACACAATGGGACACTACTGGGCCCTAAAGAAGAATGAAATCCTGTCATTCGCAACAACATGGATGAGGCTGAAAGACATTATATTGAGTGAAATAAGCCAGGTTCAGAAAGACAGGTACTACATGATCTTACTTATACCTGGAATCTGAAGAAGACAAACTCATAAAAGCAGAGTTCCTGTAGACTATGGCTAGAGAGCTGGGCAGATGTTGGACAAAAGATACACAACTTCAATTTAGACAGGAAGAAAAAGTTTAAAATAGCTACTGTTCACCATGGTGACTATAGTTAATCTATTGCATACTTGAAAATTGCTAAGATGGTAGATTTTAAAGGTCCTCACCCCAAACAAATGGTGAGTATATGAGGAAATGTGTATACTAATTAGCTAAATGAATATACAATTTAACTATTTCACCCACATATCAAATCATGTTGTATGTTTTAAATATATATCATTCATATTTGTCAGTTAATAAAAAGAGAGGGTAAAGATCCATTTAAATAATTGCTCTTCATTTTTCTGTTGTTATTGAAAACATACGAATTTCTATGTCAGAATTTATTTAGTATGAGGTACCTAAGAAAACTGAGATGATCATAGACACGGGGAAAACACTTGATAGTTAGCTAATTTAGGTAGCCTTATTGTGGTAAAATTATATATGATTACCATTAGGGTTTAAGAAATATTCACAATGGGCGGCACCTATAGCTCAAAGGAGTAGGGCACTGGCCCCATACACCAGAGGTGATGGGTTCAAACGTGGCCCTGGCCAAAAACTGCAAAAAAAAAAAAAAAGAAAAGAAAAGAAATATTCACAATGGCTCATAGACCTCTGTTATAATTTTCCAGACTTCTAGGAGCCAAGATCTAATATTTGGGTGCATGATTAGAGTGGGACAATCCCAATTCAATCACCTTGATCTTGGGAACACCTTTACTGAGGAACTTCATATTTCCTTTACATTGACTTTCATATTCTATTACAAATAGGGTCTTCATTTTAAAATCCACTAAAGGCCCTCTTATTCGACAACTCAGGCCTGCTAATCCACCTTATTTCTTTATGAAACCCAACCCAGTTGCCATCTGCAACTATTTGAAGATAAAGAGGTCTAGATCCAAGGCTCGCAAAGAATTTTCTTCAAGGAAAGCTTAAAACATGCAGGAGGACATGAGGGTCACGTGACACCAGCTGAAAACAGGCCTTTGAGGCTGCTGGAGAAAGCACTCAGTGGAGTGAGACCAGAAGGGTTTTTCCTGTCGGCCACGAATTGCTCTCTTCGCAGACTTATCCCCCTTCTCTTTTGTTCATGAGCAATCTGTGCTCAGCAAGCTGACATTTTCACTCTTTTTATTCATATAATTTCATTAACTATATCAAGTAAAAATCCAAATTATTCTTTTACCATCCCTTTGGGTCCCCAATTTTGCTGTCAGTCCCACTCACCATTTTATCTCCTCACACATCTTTTTGTCTGCATGTACTAAAAAGTGTGCGTGCATGCATTTTATTTGTTAATTACGTATATTTTATCATCTTATTTCAGATATGACTGTTCTTCATTGGCATCATTTCATGTAAATAATCAAGTCAGGGATATGTGCCCTGTTTACAAGCTTACAAGGTGAACTTCAAGTAGCAATACGTCTTTTGTGCATTTTTTCCCCAGGAAATTTGGTCCTCTGCTTACTTCCATATCATAAGTTTATATTTCTCTGCCTGTTGCTGTAGCCAGAGGACAATTTCAATACTAACTATCTGCTCGTCTCATTTTTTTCTCATGTTCTTTGGTAAAAAATTAGCAGCCTTTAAGAATAACTGGAGAGCGACTGTCAGCAGCTCAATATTTCAAAGGTCAAAGAGAAAGGCTGATGACCCGAATGAAAACTGTCATGTCATAAGAAAGCAAAAGTTAGCTTCACGATTTGCTGCCAATCATCTCTGCTTTTTGTTTCTGTTTTTCTTTTCCTCCACATTTACCCCTTTCTATCTTTCTAAAGTGTCCTTTACTTCTCATTTTCTTGGCCTTTTTTTTTTTTTTTTCAATTTTTGGTCAGGGCTGGGTTTGAACCCACCACCTCCAGTATATGGGGCCGGCGCCCTACTCCTTTGAGCCACAGGTGCCGCCTTTCTTGGCCTTTCTTATCTGGGTTCTCTCTTTCTTCTGCTGATTTGTAACTTTTCTTCTTTGCTTATGTTCCTCTTCTTTTCTTTCTTTCCTTTTTTTTTTTTTTTTTGCAGTTTTGGCTGGGGCCGGGCTTAAACCCGCCACCCCTGGTGTATAGGGCTGGCGCCCTACTCTTTGAGCCACCGGTGCTGTCCTATGTTCCTCTTCCTAATCCTCTCTTATTCTCCTTTCTAATGGGCCATCTTATAAAGTGATAGTATTTTACAAAATGTTTGTGGTTAAGTCCTAATTAAACATATGTTAACACAATGGAATACCATGGAACCATCAAAATTTATGGTATTGAAATATATATTTTATATAGAAAAATACATTGTATAAAATACATTATATTTTATATATAATACACTGTTAATTTTTTAATATTCACAATAGTATCTCTATAAAGTACAATCCTATTTTGGAAACAATTCTATTTTTATAAACATTGTATATTATAAAATAATTTGCAGGATTTATCTTCAGGTGGTGGGTGGTAAGTTTTTATTGCTTTTTATGTTATTTTTTTCTCATTCTATGCATGATAAACTTTTTCTCATTGTATACATCACATGTGAGACCAAAAAGTCTTTTAAGAGGAACTTCAAACATATTTGTTAACTTTATTGAAGTCATTTTGCCTTTTCTAAAATTTTAGTAAGATAAAGTAGGAACCTAACAGTGCATCTTAAAGGGAAAAAAATAGACTAAAATTTAAATTTGAAGTAAACAAAAGATAAAGTGCTTTTTCAATCACTTCAAAGATTTAAGACACAAAAGGCATAAAATGAATTTTTCTATGCAGGGGCTTTGGGCTGAGGTGGTTGCCACAAGTAGGAAGGAACTTGGAGGGGCTGTTCTAGGCTTACATTTGCCCCATACGCCTGAGGTATACCAGATCCAGCAGAGTCAGCCCAGGTGGAACTTTGAGGCAGAGTACTGAGAACATAATTGTGATTGTATCATCTTCTTGAAGACAAAATCATAATAAGGATAATAATAGTCATAAATTTAAAATAAAAATAATTTTTAAAAGCAAAATCAATTGTGTTTCATGTATCTGTGGCCTTTGATTGATTCCTTTCCCCAAGACCATCCTCTACCCTTGAGATTTGGGTCCTGAAAATAAACAAAACGTAGCCAGGGAAAGCTCTAGGAAGGAGTTACACATGAAGAGGCTGCCATCTGCTGGTCTTTCCGACTGCGCTTCCATTGCCCGGTTCGTTGTATTCCCAAGCAAAACAGCTGGGTCAGATTAGTCTTGTTTGAGACTACAGTCTATAGATTATACATACAAATCCTATTCATATGTGCCAGAAGAATTGGGGTCTTATACAGTCATTTTAATGACTTTTTAAAAATAAAGGACTATTTGAGTTACAGGCTGTGTGGCCCATTTCTGGCAGCTTTGCTATTAACATTATTTTGAATGACCTACTGTCTTGGGTCTTTGGAGACTCTTAGAAATTCACAGTGCACAGTGTGTCTGTTTTCTGTATTTCTGGAGACGTTTTCCAGACCAGGAAAAGGACAGCCACACAGAAGACTCTCTGTGTATTAAGCTAATGGAGAAGATTATAAAAAGATGGCTTAGAATTTTATAGTGTACAAAAAAATGCACACGGAGACTCTGTTCAAACACACATAATATTCATCTATTCATTTGCTTTTCCAACATTTGGGGAAAAGAAACTGTAGGCTTTAGTAGGCTTTGTGTCATTTTGTCAGCTGGCAGATGGCTCCTTGGTCACATAATCAATGTTAAAATTACTAAAACTTTGAGATTACTGAAAAGACTTAAAATCTGTTCCAACGTAGGTTCCTTGGGCTCAGAAAATTTTGTTCACACCAAATGTAAACAAATTCCTAAGAGTTACAACTTCTAGAAACAAAAAGTTTCAAAGAATTGAGTTTATCTGTCAATGAGTCTCCACAGCTGACTCCTCCTCACACACTTCTGTAAATCTTCCCCCCAAATCTCCTCTGACGTCTTACTCGTTAATCGTCTTTCTTTTATTTTTATTAGTTTCTCCAGCAACTTTCCCCTAGTGTATAAATTAGCAAAAACTCTATCATCTCTAAAAATCCAACAAAAGCACAACATAATAAAGCCAGTTTTGCTTCATCTAAGGTTTCGCTTAAACTACTGTTCCTAATAGTTTTCTACCTTCCTTCTATAAACCTCTTAAGTGTATAGTTTATATTTCTGCCTTTCCATGACTTTTAGTGTAGCCAGTCTTCAAATGACACAACTGGTCAAGTGGCCGGACTTAGAGGATTTAGAGGATATGAGTGCAGTTGTGTCCCCACAACTGCACTCATACCCTCTAAATCTATAAAAATAAAAAAAGAAGGCAGCGCCTGTAGCTCAAAGGAGTAGGGCGCTAGCTCCATATACCGGAAGTGGTGGGTTCAAACTTGGCCCCGGCCAAAAACTGAAAAAATAAATAAATAAATAAAAATAAATAAAAAAGAAGGAAATACCCTTTTCAATGTTTCATATGTCCTGAATGACACTATTAGCATACACATACTACAAACATGCCTATGTATGTTTATATACATACACACACAGGGTGTCAAAAAATGTGTGCACACTTTAAGAAAGGAAAAGACTATTCAGATTGTAATGCTCAAGTCAAGTTTGACTTTTGTCATTACAAGAGATACAAGATACAATATACAAGATAACAAACCTTATCAATATATAGTATGTATTACAATACTCAGTGTATAATGACTACAGTTAATACAGTTTTTTACTTTCTTTTTACCCTTTCTTAAAACGTGCATACATTTTTTTGGCACCCTCAGTATATAAAGCTAAATCTTTCCTCTGCCCCTATCTTCATAAATGTCAGGCTAAATCTTTATTCTCTCTTCCTGCCTCGTTTTCTATTGGTTCCATTTTACTTCTACAATGTGTCAATTCCAAGTTGTACTATGCTATTGCAGTTCTTCATCTTTATGTGTGTTACAAATAAAGCTTCTGAAAGTTTACAAATGCTATAGACAATCTCTTGTCTCCTTGATTCAACACTCGGCCTCCAGAGGTGAGATTATTGGGAAACGTCCTGCTCATGGTCTTCCTCCCCAGCCCAATCTCTCATTTTGTACAAAAAGTGAGTATACTATAATAGTTTTCTATTGCTGCTGTAATATATTCCACAAACTCAAGGCCTTAGACAATAAATTTACTATTTTAAATTTCTGGAGATCAGAAGTCAGAAATGGGTGGTGGTAAGCCAAAATCCACATGTAAGCAAGGCTACATTGCTTCTGGAGGCTCCAGTGAAAAGTCTATTTCCTTGCTCTGTCCAATGTCTAGACCCATTCTGTGCCCCATGGCTAGCGGCCCCCTCCTCTACCTTCTAATCAGCCATTTCGGGCCAGAGCCCTCTTACATGCTGTCATGCCTATTTTTCTTCCTCCTCCTCTTTCCTCTTACAGTAAGCCTACTTGATAATTCAGGATAATCTTCTCGTTTCAAAGTCACTTAATTTGCAATCTTAATTTCATCAGCATGTAATTACTCTTTCCCATGTAACCTAACATATTCACATAGAACGTGAACATATGAGGGGACCACTATCCTGTCTACTTCAAGAAGTTAAAGGCAGCTCGTAAGAACATTATGTGTTCAATGAACCTCCCAATTCCCTTCACCCTTGTGATATTTCCCTCCAAATATTTATGTGAGTATGTACACACAGATGTATATTATAATAGGTGAGTAGCTATCTATGAAATGTTCAAAAGCAAGTGGCAAACATCATGGCTTTTTATCGTTCAGAATGCAGCTAGAAAGAACCAGGATATTTACTTATAACCACGGTGCATTTAGCAATTTCAGGAAATAAACAATGCCACAGTATTATTATCTAATATACATATTTCAATAGGTCTTCCAAAAGTGTCCTTTAAAACTAAAAAATAAAAATTCTACCAGGGTCACTCATCACATTTAGTTGTCATTCCTCTTAAATCTCCTTTCTTTTCTTTCTTTCTTTTTTATTAGATTATAACGGTGTACATTCCTGCATTTCTGGGGTATGATGTGCTGATTTTATATACAATTTGGAATATTTGCATTAAAACTGACATTTGTGAAGAGTATAGGAGGGCAGGTTTTACAGAATGTCCCTCAAAATGTGATTTTCTGATTTTTTTTTCCTCGTGATTAGATATAGGTGATGCATTCCGGCAGCAAAACTACGTCACCTCAGTGAAGTACATCAGGAAGCATGTGATATCAAATTGTTCTGTTATCGGTGATGTTAACTTTGATTACTCAACTAGTGGTATTGGCCAAGTTTCTTCACAATCTACTTGCAATTTCCTTTCATAAGTAATTAATAATCTGTAGTGAGACACTTTGAGGCTATGGAAATACCATGATCCCTATTCCATCAAAAATTCACCCATTATTTTTAGTACATCTTGCTGATTCTTGCTTGAATCAGTTATTAATAATTTTTATAATAATGACTGAAAAATGGAGATTTATTGAAAGCCTTATTATTTTTACAGGCATTAATTGGTATCTCATTACAAGGATTATACCAATCTTTGACTTACAACCCTGCCTTGGCTACTTATCCCTACAGAGCAAACTCCTAGACAAGGTCTTGAGGTCAATGTGGGATTGCAGTGCTACAGGAGGTATATATTTCACTTGATACAAGTCATCAACTAAAAAGTCTCTAGCATCCTGTGAATTATTCATTGTGACCCCTAACTTCAATTTAGGACTATGTGATAGAAAGAGAGATCTTCAAAGAGAAAAGAATGAGCATGACCTATTACCCAACAGGGTCAGAGGAGATGTAGGCTCCTGTCACTGACCCTCCAGGCCAGAATTGAGCAGATGGATGGTTCTCCAAATCCCCGATTTCTGTTCTTGGGCCACCAGTGTGGCCTGTGGACATTCACAAGACTGAGACTATGAGAATAACCAAGTTTGTAGCAAGTCCACAAAGAGAAAAGAGTTTTATAGAATAACTATGACTTAACAATGCATTTACTATAACAGGTACTGTTCTAAGTACTTACATATATCACTCATGTGGTCCTGAAAACCTGAAAAGGAAAGTTCTTCTTATTATACTCACTTATCAGAAGAGGTAAGAGGGTTTGAATAATTCCCCAAAGTCACATGACTGGAAAAAGCAGAGCAAGATCAGTGTCCTCTGAAAGGAAAATTATGTGCTACTGAATGTGCAACATATATTTAAAACATTGTTCAGTAGGTACTCAATAAAAATGTGTTATGAATAGAGGGATTTTGAATGAGTGAATGTTTGATGTAGTAACCGAGAAGTCTCCTAACTGGTCTCTTTGCCTTCCTGCTCTTCTCATGCCAGCTTATTATTCCACTATTGCCAAAGTCATCTCCAAAAAAATCTTGCACATACATAGTGAGCACTCAACAAATGTTTGAAAGTAGAAAGAATCAAATCTAATCATGTGTTCTCCCTTGAATATGAATCAATAATGCATAATAATATATACTTTAAAAGCCTAATCTTCTCTTCATGGCATAATCTTCTCTTCTGTTTCTTGGCTAGATAATCCAGCCTCATCTGCTTCCACTCCTTTTCTAATTTTAAGCTTCAACATTACTAACACATTCCCCCAAAAAGCCATCTTTATTTGTCACCTCTGGACTTTTGCACAGGTTTATTCCTCTGCCTGGAATTTCTCCCCACCTATTCTTCACTTTTGGCCAATTAGCATCATGTTCTTTTCCTTCAAGCTTCCTACTGCTTATTACCCTTGGGAGAGCCTATTCTGATTTCTTGGGGAAGACTTAATCTCTTATACATTTTTATTCTCATTGGGCCTTTATAGATATCTCGTATTAAACATTCTTTGATTAATTCCTTATATTTATATTATAGCACCATTCTTTCTAACTGCCTTTCCACTAGATCTCCTCAAGAGCAAGTTCAAATCTAATTTGACATCCCAGCACATAGCCTGGGATGTTGAAGAGGAAAAGGCATGTGCATCTTCTTATACAAAGTTGTAGGCTCTGAAATCAGACTACCTGGTTGTATATCCTGGTTTCAACAATTTTTAATAAAAGCACTGTGACCAGGTACCAGTTGCTATCAGTTTTTTCTTCAATTTTATAGGATGATTATCTCATTTTACAGTGTATTATATTATTACTTATTATATCTCACCTTGTTCTAGAAAGAATTTCATAAGGCTTATTAAATGACTTATAGTGTAAAAAATAAAATAAATTATCACAAATTAGCCTAGGGAAAAAATAAACAAAGTCATAAAAGGTGGAAAAGTCATACAAGAGAGAAACATAAATAAGGCTAATCATTCCAACTATAATGTATGACATGTGTAATATGAGTGTAAGCCAGAAATTTGGGTCTAAACTTTCTGGCAACTAATATTGAAAGAGAAAAACTTGGAAGTCCAACACAGTAGTTTCACCGTGCCATCAGAGAAAACCAAGTGGGTTAATAGATAAAATTTTAAATAATCTTGGTACTAAATTTAGCAAGATAACCCCCAGCGTGCATGTGTTTCAGGTCAAAGTCACGTTTCTCTGCAACAAGACTCTTGCTCATTCTCTACACCACTCCCCAGAGGCAAACACACAGAGTTAACAGGAATTGAAGAATAGCCAATATCCCCATCGAAAGAATAAAATTTCCAGAACATACTACCTGGAGATCCAACTATACAATTGATTGCTATAATCTTACTTTTTATGATGGGCTTAATAAAATTAAGAATTTAAAGGTGGACAGGGTGTGTAAAAAGGAGAACTGAGATAGAAGGAAAATTAAATTTTCTTTCCGATTTTTGCTATAAACTGAAAAATAACCATGACTCAAACTTCAATTTTGATTATAATAGCACTACATCATGAAGTTTGAGTGGGCCTGCTAAAAGAGGTTTTCTAAATTTTTCAAGCAGATCATATATTTAAGGAAATATTTGAAAGGTCATGCAGGTCAAATGTGAAGGAGATCAAGTATGAGTTGAAATACCATTTAAAAGGAAGAACTCAATGTTGTTCTGAGGTACTGTAATCTGAAAAGAATAAAACATTTATGGGCAAACCCCAGCCCACGTGAGTTGCCCAGATAAGAAGGAGTTTATTAGCATAATGAGTCATAATGATAGCCACACACTTCACAATAAGGCCTTGATGGATTACTGCTTTTATGGGCAGAGTCACTGCAGAGTGTTGGGTATTTCATTTTTGTTCTATTATAACCACAAATTCCAAAGGACTCTCTCTCTCCAATCAGAGAGAATGGAATTAAATCTTGTATAATAGAAAGAACATTTTATTTTAGCAGGGGAGAGTTTTATGAGGGTTATTCAATAATGCCTTTTTGAGCAAAAAAAGAGAGACAATAAAATGACCTTAATTGTGTTTTGAAATTAAATGGAAAAGCACACACACATATTGGGTAATATCAAAACACATTTATTAAATGAGAATTGGGAGAAAGGTCACATCCAAGAAAGCAATAGTTGTGGTAGAAAGGTTATGAGCTTTAAAATTATACAATCTGAATTCGTGTTAAGCATATGGCCTTGGGAAAGTCACACAACCTTCATAGTCTCAATGTCCTCATCTGTAAAATGGAAACAGTGATCCCTGTTTTTCAGGGTGGGTAGAAAAAATAAGGAGACACACTGCTTATCTTACTCAGCATAAAGCTAAGGCATATGAGAGGTAGTTAATACATGATGTCAAGTTTAGTCATTTAGAGGTATTTTGTGACATTCTGCTCAAAGTCATAGTCTTTATTTCAGAAATACAGAGTCTAACAGTGAGTCAGACAGGTAAATAAAGAATTAAGGAATAAAATGGGAAATACTATAAAAGAAGCATGTATAATGTTCTAAGGATATATGGGTTAATTAGTAATTAATTCTGTTCTGGAAGGTTGGGGAAGGCATCTTAAAGAAAATGACATTTGGACCAGTCCTAAAGATTAGTTATCAATTTACCAGCCTGAGGACCAGCCTGAACAAAGATACAAATGTGTAAAACCTCTAGAGTAAAGGGTAAATGGGGACAAGGTACATGAAACGAAGACTGGGGAAGAACTAGAGTTTTAGAGATAAGATCTAGTTTACTAAAGATTTGTAATTTGTTGTCAGTCAATGGAAGCTTTGAATGACTTTTGAAAGCAATTTTTAAGCAAATGAATGATTGGTTTACTCTGCATTTTATTTTTTTATTTTTTTATCTTTTAGATTATTATTATTTCCTTTTTTTTTTTTTTTTTGCAGCTTTTGGCTGGGGCTGTGTTTGAACCCACCACCTCCAACATATGGGACCAGCGCCTTACTCCATTGAGCCACAGGCGCCATCCTACTCTGCATTTTAGAAGGAACTCTGACAACTGAAGAAAGAAAAACTGAAGAATTTAGAGAAAGGAAACAGGAAATAATTTGGTAACTGCCATAGCCTGTGTGAGAAATAATAAAGATCTTTTTCAAGGCAGTGGTCATGAGAATGGAAGAAGGAGGGTTGAAATGCCAGGGAGTTTTCAGAAGTTGACCAAGAGAACTTGCTAATGGCAGGATACTGAAGACCGAGATAGAAGATTGAAGACATATACCATAGGTGCGGTGAGCATAACCACCAATCTGATGGAAGAGGGAGAGAAATTTTATGGACCTGATATTGAATTTAATTTGTGGTGGACTGACTTTGAAATGCTTAGGAGTCATTCAAGTGGAGATGGGCATTTTACATTTTGGTTGGAGCTTTAGAGTCTGGGATGAAGATAAAGGATGAATTCATATAATTTTAACAATCACAATAATAGGTACTAATCATTAAGTACTTGTGTATCAGTCACAATATTCAAATGTTTAATGTATTATCCTGTGTTATTCAATTGGTATCTTGTTTACCATGGGGAACCTTCATAAATCTAAATAATTAGATATATAGATAGTGCATAGCATTCTTCCTACACAAAGTAGGTCAGGTCAGTTGAGAAGCTTTTAACTGTAAATAACAGAAGGCTAAACTGAAACTCTCTACTTTGCTGGTTCACATAACTGAAATGCCAAAAACTAGGATCTGTGTACTTGAAATCTGGCCCTAAAATTCAACAGCATCTTATAAGAACCAGCTTCTATTCAGTTCCTGCTCTGCCTTCCACCGATTTGCTGACGAACCAGATTAAATGATATGCTCATCCATTGTCAATTATTTTAACTAGAGGGAGATATCCTCTAGTGAAGGAAATCAAATCCCTTAAATTGGATTTCATGTGTGTCTTTGTGAACCAGGAACTGTGGCCAGGAAGGAGGATGGCATTATGCTTATTGGTGAGGCCTAGAAGGGCTATTATTGTTCTGGAGACATGGGTGCAATCCCATATAAACTCTAGGATGAAAAAAGTTTAGTTCTTTTGGGGAGGGAAAAGGGGTGCTGAGAAGAAAAAAAACAACGTGTACTAGAGACACCATTAAAGGGGATCAAAGATGGAATTCTGGGAAGGCACCATTTTTTAAAGGTCAGGCTAAAAAAGTGACATTACAAGAGAATGAGAACGAGTATTTGAAGGTGTAAAAGGAAAACAGGGATATTACTCTCATTTGATCATACAACCCTTCTGCAATATTCTACAATAATTTTCTTGTGCTCTTGAAGTATTCTAAAATATTTTTTTGCCTTTTGAAGAGGAAATATGAGAGTCTGATCTCAGGCATATGCCTCGTGTTTGTTGTGGAAGTTTCTGTGATGCATTTGGACTGAGCATAATCTCTACTTCAACACTGAGGCCTTAGAAGGCAAAAGCATTCACTCTATAGCTACACTTCCTATGCGCAAGATATTTGCCCAAACATCAAAGAAGCACAATCAACTCAAATCATTGTCTGCAAGATGGGATTATTCACCCCATTTAAAGACATAGCATTGCTTTATGGAAATAACACGGGTTTGGAGGATCCTATAGACCTTAGTGGGAGTCTGACTTCTGATGCCAGCTGTGTGGCCTTGATCAAGTTACTTCCTTTTTCATCAGACTCAGTTTTCCGACAATAAAATGGGAAAATTAGTACTATCTTGAAAAGTATTTATAACACTGAATAGAACAATGTGCAAATATTAAGTAGGATGACACGTTGTAATTGTTCAATCCATGGCAGCTATTACACGTGATAATCTCATATGTGTGTCATGGTTAGAGTTCTGTTATCTCCCCCCCACCAAAAAAGGGGCCATATGGATCATGAATAAAATGGGAATCCAGAATGGGAGTCAAGTTGCCTGATTTGAATTTCAAAACCATTTTTTAATAATTGTGTGCCCTTGGACAGCTTATTCTCTCTGTACTTAGTTTCACCATCTGTAGCCAAATTATAATAATAGCAGTTTCTCCAAAGTTTACCAGGAGAATTAAAAGATGTGATAAATATAAAGTTCTTCTACCTGCCCCAATGTTGAATAAATGAGCAGTAAATATTCACTTAAATTTCTAGCATTTAAGATGGTGAGGAGAGGATATAACTTGAATAGACTATCCCAGGGCATTGTCTTATTGCCTGACTTCAGGAACAGGTGAGTTTCTGTTTGGTTATCTTTAGGCATGCAATCTGGCATTAAATCTACTTAGGGACGTATGAGCCAGGAGAATTTACACTCACCTTTGTGCCCAGCACTTGATGTACCACGTGAAGTGGATAGCAGTAGCCACATCACAGATCTGTTATGAGAAATAGATGACATAACGTTTTGTATCAGTCTAGATCTAGATAAGATGGCGCTGGAACTCTGCTGTACTCTCCCTGGAATTTCAAATTCCTCCTCAGGTGGAACAGAGTTTTATATCCTTATAAAAGCAGTTATATAATGCTTTCCTCAACCTGCCTCCCCCCACTTAAATATCTGGATAGAGGAAAGGATAGCAGGAAAGATGAGAGGGGACTGAGAGAGATTAAGTAAATATAGGTCATTCATGTTTTTAGTAAAGATCACTGACGATTTGGGAGAGTAAGGGGGCCTTAACCTTTTACTCATTCTTTCACCTTTGTAAGTATATCAGCCTTTAACCATCTAGCTGGCTTCTCTTTCATTTTATCTTTTTATGGTCTTCTGTAACTCCATCATTCTCCAGAACAATAATTTCTTTCTTGCTTGTTTTTTTGACTTCTATCAACAAATACACTTAAGATTTTTACCTTCTCTGATGTGGTTTACTTATCAAGAGAGTTTGCTAAACAAACATTTTATCCTGTACCCAGGAGTAATATTTAGCACAATGTGGGCATGTAATGTGTCCCCAATAACTACACCATTTGATATTAATGGCGACAGTAATCATCATCGTTATATCTTATCATGTGGAAAGACCCTGGTTGTGGGAGGAAGACAGGGTTGTAAAGCAGTAATCTATTGCTCTCTTAGATAGTAACTTTGGGCAAGCATTTTTTTTTTTAATAGAGATGGAGTCTCACTTTATCACCCTCGGTAGAGTGCCATGGTGTCACACAGCTCACAGCAACCTCCAACTCCTGGGCTTAGGCGATTCTCTTGCCTCAGTCTCCAGAGTAGCTGGGACTACAGGTGCCCACCACAATGCCCAGCTATTTTTTTGGTTGCAGTTTGGCCGGGGCCATATACCACTACCCTAGGTACATGGGGCCGCCACCCTACCCACTGAGCCACAGGTGCTGCCCTGGGACAAGCATGTTTTAACGTTCTTATTCTCATAGCCCTCGTCTGTATAAGAGATATAAAGTTTGTATCTACTTCAAAGGGCAACTGTATGTGGGCGACTATGAAAGTTTTGAGACAGACTGTATTATGGTCCATTATTTTGCTTACAAGAAACAGTCGACAGCCTCCTTTCTGATACATCTGTTCAAATTTCAACTTGTTTGGCTTATCAAGGTTGCTAGGACAGCCTCATTTGTTTTCATTCATGTGGATTTTATGTTTCTTGATTTTCATGTATCTCAAAACTTTCCTAATTACCCATGTATGTATATTGCAAGAGAAAATATGCAATTTGCTTAGCACTGTGTTTGGAATATACCTAACATTTAGTATTTATTACTTTTTACTAGTAGTAGGGTATTCACGAAGTACATGCTGGTTTATTTAGTAAACATACTTTCAAACCCTCCAACATGATGAGTGGTGCCTCTGACTTTTTTTCTCAACCTACTTCTGAATCTCTGGTACAATGGTGTGCAAAGGAGTGGATCTAATGGGGTATAGGAAAAAGTATTTAGGGATCTAATTTTCTCTCTCTATAGATTTCTAAATATTATTATAATATATGAATACTGTACATAACATGTTATATATTACATTTAATATCGCTGTATATTACATCTAATATCTTAATATATAAAATATCTTCTTTTGAATGTCTATATTTGAATGTACTTAAGAATTTGCATAATTTACCAATACATATACATGATTTATAAGTAAATGAAACATACGTGTATCTTCAATGTGATAAAAAAATTTACTAATGAGGTATGGAACTAAAAAAAAGTTTTGAAACCAATTTACCACTTTCTTGGTCACAATGATAGGTTTCAATCGCTACAAGGTATCAGTTTTCCAGGCGCCAACCAAATAATAGCAGTTGATATTTAATACCAAAGAGTTGCAGGATGAGTCACCACTTATGCATAATACATATCTAATATGGAAGGCTTGCATTACATATGATAATTGCTATTATAAGTGATGTTCATTAAGCGTTTATCATGTATCAATCACTGCAGGTATTATCTGATTTAAACCTCATACTTATCTTCTGTGGTTACTGTCGCTGTCTAGGTTTTACAGACAAGGACACTAAATTCCATAGAGGAAGTAACTTGCACAAAGGTGCAGAACTAAGATGTGGTGGAATCAGAGTTTGCACTCATGTGGTCTGGCCATTCCGACCAGACATTGCAGCACACAACACAGCTGGGTTCTAGCAACTTTCCGTCACACTTGACTGAATCCAAACCTGTTTTTGGACCCAATTTCATTTTAGCCTAACACCACATGTTTGAGTCATAATTAGCCCATCTGATGGATAGTCCATCTCATAGACGGTGTTGAGCTCAAAGCAAGCCCTGCTGTATCACTGGTCTGCAGATTCCTTATTTGATACTCTTTCTGCCATAGAACCATCGCTCTCAATTAAAGCCTGATTTCTGTCCAGTTGAAACATCAGTGAATTGGTATGTGTATCTGATGCTTATACTTTAATGTTTAAATGTCAACCTGAGTGTGTCTGTTATATATTTTGTTTCTCATCAAAAACTTCCAAAATGATGTCTACTTATGAATTATGCAACTCGAAATTATTCATGAAATATAAATTCCCTTTCTTCTGCTAATGGACACTAAAGTCCTTTCATTAAGTTATAACCTGTTGTATAAAGAAGTAACTAACAAATAACTCCTTTTTTATAAAGTGCCATTAGCGAATGGCTTTTCTATACCTCTTTGCTCACTAATATCCCCATTCATTCTTAAGCTCCAACAAAAACACAGTCTGTTTATATGTCTTTGTTACTAGGGACATTCACTGTAAAATGAGATAATCATCTTATAAATAAATGTGTGATGGTGGATAGACACAGGTGTTTACTTACCCAACATTTCATATTAAATTTTTGCTTTTATTTGGGAGGCAGTAAAGGGAAGAAAGATCCCTGGTGTTTTCTGTAGCTTCTGAGAGAGGTCGGTAGACTTGTAAAAAATTTTGAAAATTCCCTAGTCCACCAGCTCTAAGCAATGGAAGTAGAGTGGAGATGAGGACATTGCCTTTTTCACTCAGGCTTTAAAACTCATCCAAAATAATAACATGATGAAAAGAACTTGTTTTTGGCTTAAATGATAAGGAAAATTACAGGGGCATTCTATTTCATATGACAGACTATAACAAGTGTACAAGTGTGTGCGCGTGTGCACACACACACACACACACAGCATGTTTCACCGTTCTAGTACCTAGAACAGGGATTGACAGACTTTTTCTGCAAAGAGATGGACAGTAGATTTTTTGGGATTTTTCAGGCCACAAAGTTCCATTGCTGTTGCAAGAGGGAAGCAGCTAAAAGCAATAGTCCATGAGTGGGCATGGCTGTATTGCAATAAAACTCATTTATATGAACAGGCAACTCCAATGAGGAGCATAGTTTTCTGTCCTTTGAGGTAGAAAAAATACCTCCAGAAAACCTTCACCATCAATAATTTTGATTAGAGAAGCTACATTTGCATAGAGTATACACGTGGATAAGTGCAGTCTCTGATGACAGACGTCCTAGCCAAGTCTCATTTGATTCACTCAAATTATTCTATATTGATTCCTCTTTTCAAATCAATTCTCACATTTACGTGTCCGATCAACTTGATGAAGCAGAATGGGCCTCCTTAGTCACTCACTTTCATTTTGTAGAAGATGGAACCAAGACACCAGCTAATTAGCAGAACTTGAACCCAGACTCTCAAATCCCAGCCGTGAGCTTTTTTGCTCAGAGTGATTTTGAAATGTATCTTCTATAGAAAGTTTGGATTCACATGCAACTAAATTTATTCCTAGATTTTACAGTGTTATCTTTTAGACCAGTACTTCCTAACTTTTTTGACACTAGGGAACGGTTCTATGGAAGACAATTTGTCCAAGAATGGTGGTGGTGGTGGTGGGGATCTGACAGGAGGCAGAGCTCAGACAGTTCAAGTGACCTTGACTGGCTGTAAGTGCGATGCAGCTTTCCAGGCTGGCTGCTGCTCCCCTGCTGCTGTGCCACCAACTTCCTAACAGGTCACAGACTAGTACAGTCAGCAGCCCGGGGGCTGGGGACCGCAGTTTTAGACAATATGAGTACTAGGTACACCTACACCTGAAATCATAGTAACAAATAATTAAATTGTATATTAGTTTATATATCCTAAGAAATGAAGTTCAAAGATTTTGTTTGCAGTAATACAGATCTTATAAAATATTTCTGCTCCCATATTAAACAGAGACCAAGGCACTTACAGCATTAACTCAAACCTTCCTTTATATTCTCTTGACGGTCAAAGGGAGGGACAGAACTCAGTTAGGCAGAAACTGTACAGAGTTAAATTTTTTTTTTTTTTTTTTTTTAGACAAAGCCTCAAGCTGTCACCCTGGATAGGGTGCTGTGGCATCACAGCTCACAGCAACCTCCAACTCCTGGGCTCAAGCGAGTCTCCTGCTTCTGCCTCCCAAGTAACTGGGACTACAGGCACCTGCCACAACGCCCGGGTATTTTTTGGTTGCAGCCGTCATTGTTTGGCGGGCCTGGGCTGGATTCGAACCCGCCAGCTCAGGTGTACATGGCTGGCGCCTTAGCCCGTTGAGCCACAGGCACTGAGCCTGTACAGAGTTAAATTATTCTGAAGAAGAAAACGGATGGTGCTGGAAGAACTGGTTAGTCACCTGTAAAAGACTGAAATAGGATCTGCATCTCCCACCAATCACAAAAATTAATTTATAATGGATAAAAGACTGAAACCTACAGCAGGAGACTATAAGAATCCTAGAAGAAAAAGAGAGGATTGGCTCTGCACCTGTGTCTAGGAGGTTAGGCCACCTATACCAAGGCAGGTGGGTTCCAACCTGAGCAGGTCTACTAAACAAAATATAGCCGGGTGGTGTGGTGGGCACCTGTAGTCCCAGCTACTTGGGAGGGTGAGGCAAGAGAATCACTTAAGCCCAAGAGTTTGAGGTTTCTGTGAGCTGTGATGCCACAGCACTCTACCAAGGACAACATAGTGAGACTCTGTCTCAAAAAAGAAAAAGAAAGGATTTTTATTTGACTAATCATTTGATGGGTTAGAGAAGAGGAAATCAAAGAATGGGAGAGAGGATAACTAACAAAATATAAATAAATAAATAAATAAATAAATAAATAAATAAATAAATAAAGAATGGAGATGGCTAATATCAAGTTTCAAATTATTTGCTTTGCAGCAAAGTAAATGGATCCCAACTTTTAGTAAAGATTGCTTTATATTAACGGCCCAAGTGCAAATGTATTTATGTGCAAATCAGGAAAAGAAGGCAGTGTTCCTTTTTGGGGTGGTGCTCTCTGGTGTTCTAAGGACAGAAGATGAAAACATATACTTGGATCAAAAGAACAAATCACTTCTTCTGAGAATAAATCCCTGGGCTAAGTCAGAAGGGGCTCAACGTAATCAACCTGCCACCAAGTGCCTGATTCATCCTCTTGAGCGGCCCTGATATACCAGAGTGCTCTCTGAGTGAGATTGTTTTGCAGCCTCTGGCCATTTTTATCTTCCACTTACAGACTGAGCTAACCCATCCTTAAATCAGGCTTGGTCCTAGTCATGCTCAATCCAGAATGAAGAATGTCCATCTTACAATGGATTTCTGCTGGCACTACTATCTGTCTGTAGGACTTGGTGGGTCCAACATGGCCCTGTTCGTTATGGGGAATTCTAAACATATGGTCACTTGGTCTCTGTCGCCAAGTTCTCTGTCTCTACCAGAGTCTGTAACCCTGGCACTAACCCACTGAATCTCCCCCTGGGGCCTGACATAAATTCCTCATCACATCTTTTCCCACCAATGACATTTCCATCACCACATAGTCTACTAGATCATGTGGCCCAATTGACAGTTCTTCTGCTATAGGCACTTAGATCTGCTGCACGGCCCTTTCTTTCTGTCTTTGAACCTCAGTCATGCATAGTGTCCAGCTTGCAGACTAGAGCAGTATTCCTAAGGGTGAAACGGCTTGCCTCCTGGAAAAAAAAGGGAAAAATTTCCAGAAATTAAATTTTTGGTGGTTGTTTTTTGAAGGGAATATAAGCTGTATAATTTATCTTTCAGATTCTGTCCTGACATAGCTTTGACTCTGACCCCTTAAAATGATGTACTATAGCAGTAGGTCTAAACATTCATTTAAGCCCTCAGTCTTACTTTGTCTTAGCATGAGCTTTTCCGTGCTACCCTCCTCCGACTTATTCTGACCAATGTCAGTGACGTACTAGACAAACGTGATCTTCTGCAGGCAGTTGGGATAGCCTAGATCTTTTCACTGTAAGTGTTACAAGAGAAACAGAGTTGATATAACCTTGGGGGTAACACTGTAAATACATTGTACACTTTTTGCGAATGTCAACTGTTTCCGATACTTTATTTTGATGGCCTAGAAAGGAACACATTCTCGAAATTAATGGTCACATGCCTTGAGCCTGGCGCCATATGATACCAATCTGCTTTAGCAAAAATATCTTACTCAACGTGATAGCTGTGATTGGGGCTACGCCTTGGGTGTGCTTGTGATAATTTATGTATTTCTCCAGGATCTATACAATTTTGACAAGAGCCCAAAGCAGCAAATGAAACAGAATTCTGATAGACACTTTCACTCACACTTTCTTCAAATCTCTTAATGTTTTATTTTATTTATTTTTTTAATCTCTCCATCATCTCCTCTGGGATGCGAGGTTGGTTTTGATTTATCATCTTGGCCAGGGTGGGAGGTGGTTACAGAGGTTTCCACTTGGTTTTCCTAACTATACTAGCAAATAAATTGTAGACCAAGTGTGGGGGTCAGCCCAACCGCCAGAGATGCCAATTCGCAACTACACATCCATTGGTTGAGAAAATCATGATTCATGGAGTGAGTTCATGGACCCAGTGGACCTGCTCTACTTCAGACTTCGAGGATCATGCTGATGCTTCAGACCTCCAGGCATCAACACCCTTAGGGATACTGTGTTCTATTTACCATCTCCACAATTCTCACTGGATTCAGCCCCCTTGACTGCCACCCCAAACTTGCCATTTGTTACCAGAACTGGTGACAACCTGGTTTCAGCTTCTTTCAGTGAAGTGCTGCCATCTAGCTTTAATCGCTTTATGGCCACATCATTCTCACTGCTATCCCTGAGCCAGTTTCTGGGGTAGCCTTTCCAACCATCTGATTTCAGAAATGTCTGTTCTGCTCTCCTCCAGCTATTTCTGCCCGCTTTGGTAAGCAGTGTGTTCTCCAGGTCTGCTGGTAAAATCTAATCCCGTGCTGGGTTTTCTGGCCTCATAAAAACTTTTCTGTCCAGCTTGCTCACTTATCTATTCTTTTTAAATAAAGTTAAAAAATTTAGGAATATTTTAGATATACAGAAAATATAGTGGGTTGCATAGAGTTCCCATGTATCCCCCAGGCATATTCCTTTACTGTTGCCATCTTAGTCCTACATGGTTGTGGTCTAATTGTTCTAGCCGGTATTCATGCTCTATTATTAACTAAAGTCCATACTTCATTTGCAGTTCCTTGGTTTTCACCTAGCGTTTCAGGATCTCATCCAGGACACCACATACATTTAACCATCATCTCTCCTCAGGATCCTCTGGACAGTAACAGTTTTGAGTACTCTCCTTGTCTTGGATGATCTTGACAGTTTTGAGGAGTACTGATCAGGAATTTTGTGGCGTGTCCTTTAATTTGCATCTGTCGGATATTTTTATTATCACTAACATGATCTCCACCAGGGTCCCTGAGCCACGCAGTTCCTTTCTCTGGCACTTTTACCCACCTTGGTAAGGCATGGCAGCCTCACTCAGCATGGCCTATTACTTGTTCTAGTTCTCTAGTGATCATCCTACAAGTGAATTCGCCCCATTCTCCAGTGTTCTGGCCAGCGTATTAAATATTATAGGTATTTAATACAGTCCCTAGTTAGGCAAATGCTTTTGTTTCTTGCATTTTGGTTGAAGGGACTGATGACCATAGAAAAGATAGGCCCCTGAGAATTTTGTTTGTATCTCCAGACATACACAAGTAATTTAATTAGAGGAACTCTGAACAAACTAGCACTCCATTCTCAAGAAGTAAGATGATGTCCGGGTTTCCCACGCAATGTTTAGCAGCTCTTTGGCACAGAGTGAGCAGATAGTTCCACAAAGGTGCATTTCTTTTCTTCTCTTTTCTGCAGTTTCTCAGGGTCTGGCTTGGTTGCATAGTCTGCTTCAAAGAGCCTTCAGGTTCCTGGGAAGACAGGATGAGAAACCAATTGATGAAAAGCTTAATCCAAAATGATTCCAATCCTAAACATCGTTGAGAATTTGTCTTTTTTTTTTTTCCTAGCAAGTGATGCCATTTTTCTCTTCACACTCAATGATTATTTTCTGAAATCATTCATAAGGTCATAAAAGTTAGGCTAAATTTACATCTCATGCTTCTGACTTGTGACCATTGGTACAGACAGGCAGCAACATCTGTTTTGGGGTCAAAATAATCATTAACAAAATCCAAAGTCCAAAAATAAATCTTTAATGGAAGAAATAATAGAATTGGCTGTATACAAATTATTAAGTAGACATTTAAATATTTTAATAAAGTAAAAATTTTCCTTTCAGTGGTACGTTTAAAAACTTCACATAGTCAATATGAGAACATTCATTGAGCTATTATTTATTTATTTAGTCAGAGCTCACAGCAACCTCAAACTCTTGGGCTTAAGCGATTCTCTTGCCTCAGCCTCCCAAGGAGCTGGGTCTATAGCAACCTGACACAACACCTGGCTATTTGTTTGTTTGTTATTGTTGTTGTTGTTATTTTTGTTTGGCAGGCCCAGGCCAGGTTCAAACCTGCCAGCCTTGGTGTATGTGACTGGCACCCTACCAGCTGAACTACAGGCACTGAGCCTGAGCTATCTTTTATTGAAACCCATCTAAGTCTGCTACTGTATTGTTTTAGCTATTTTATAAGCATTACCTAATTTAACCCTCGCAACTACCCTTCATAGTACAATTCTCATTTGATAGCTTAAGACGCTATATCTTAAAAGTTTTCATAACTTTGCTTAAATCTGTAGTGTGGAACAGGTTGAAAGGAACCCTGATTTGTCTGAAACCATGGTTAATGCACCATGATACCTTTGCCTCTTAAAACCAAATATTTATTTCCACTTTACAAAGTACCCAGTTGATTTTTAACCCTCTCCCCTATTTTTGGTATTTCATGAAAGAGTTCCATCTTCAGTTATTTATTCAAGGCATAAGATTTCTCTTAAAGAAAAATATATATGGATTAACAGTAGATAAACAGAGCCATACTTCCTAAAATTTGAATTGTTTCTTTTGGGACAGAACATTATTAGTTGATCCTTACAAGTAAATTATATGGAAAAAATTATATGATGTTCTTAAATTTAACACAGAGAGATGAAATGAAACAGAATTGTTGCTATTATTTTTAGGCATTACGAGGTATATTTGCTTTTTTTTTTCATTTGATATGAGGTTAATTTGAATCCTATGGGCATTCAGGGCCACTTTTATTCTTTGATGACTGAAAATAAACCTGTCCAGAGTCAGGTTTACAGGCAGAAATCAGGGGGCAGAGCACAGCAGCAGCCGCGGGGGCTTCCTCCACATCAAGGGAAGGTTGTGTGCCTGTGGGAAGATGTCAGGGGACGATGCCCTTCCTGTTCTCACACATTTCCCCAGTGGAAAATTTGCCAGGGAGTGGAGGCTGGACCATCAGAACATTCTGGAAACTTCTTTGATCAGAAACAAAGTACCAGTCACTGAGCTAAAACTTGGCCTGAGGCAATTGCAGGAAGTCAGCCAAATGTATCCTCCAAATTTATTCAAGTGCCTAACATACATCTCCTTTGTAGAGCAAGCAACCCCGTCTTGGTTTGCTTAGGACAGCCTCAGTTTATGTCTCATAGCATCACTTTTTTTCACTGTCAAAGTGTCTCCAGTTAGGATGATGAATCATAATAAACGGCATCACACTTCTATGTAGAGACAATGCTCCTGTTTATGCATCTCCACACTCCTACTAGATTGTAACTGTCTTGGCAATAGAAACCAAGCTCTATTTATCTTTGCATACTTCCTTAACCTAGCTTTGAACAGTTTACATAGCTTGCACTCAATGAATACTTACTTTATTAAATCAATTTCAGTATTAAAAACCCATAGTAAAAAAAGCAATAAAAGCAAAGAAAACAACTAACACAATATGTATAGAGAAACTATTGGGTAGAAGATACAGACACTGTGTTGGGCAGTGATTCATATTATCTCTTTTTGGTATTTATAACTGCCCAGGAAGGTGTTTCTACTTTATGGAAGAAGCAGCTCAGAGAGTTGTATTCAGTCTAACGTTTAGAGTAAGTGGATAATGTGGCATAAATTCAATTTAGGTCTATTTGGCATCTAAACCCACCGTTATGCTAGTATCCTTCCTACCTGCCTTGATTACATACATCAAGTATCCTTGAGTGATGCCTTTACAATTTATGATACATAATGGTATGGAAGCCTCAAAACAGCCCCTTCAGGTAAGTAGTATCATCTTTATTTTAAGGAAAGGGCTATGAGGCTCATGGTTGCCTGCTTTGTTTTATTTAAGGTCACACTGAAGATTTGCAGTGAAATTTGGCTCAAACTCAGTTCTTTTTACTTCAGATTCTAATTTTTTTATTTGATATTTTAAAAATTACTGAAAATGGGGAAATAGCTCACCCAGTGATATCCTTAGCCTCCCATCCCATCCCAACTGCCTTTCCTCAGGGAAACTGCAGTTTTGAATTTATACTGATTATGAATCTTAAAAAATAAAATAGTACAAGTATTTGGTTCACAATATGTTTACCTAAGATTGTTATGAAAAGTGAGTGAGATTAACAATATCACAGTGTATCTTTCCTAATTGATAATTTTTGCTACCACCCCATGATTTACCATGAGAAAAACCTCAGCTATCTCAAACATCTCACAGACCTCCAACAAAGTCTAGTAATTTAAAAAGATACTCAGCAGGGACAAGGAGTGGTATTTTGAACTTGGAATGTGGTAGGTAAACACATATTATAATCTCATCCATATAGGAAATCTTACAAATAGATCTATTTAAAAACAAGTAGAAATTAGCTTCTCCAACCTGTGCTTGTCTCATGAAGGCACTGATACTGTAAATGTTTTCTCATTAATCTTTTTTTCTAATCCTCTAGAATTTTAAAATACACACAAGGTCATTTGCAAATGTGCTTCCTTTACACATTCTTCTCCAAGTTCTGGTTTATGATTTTCCATGATACTGTTGCTCCATAGGTGGACTGACTTAAAGTTGACTTTGGAAAGCTTAAAACACTTGCTAATGGTCATACTCTTGCCTTTCTGGGGTGTAAAAATGACGTGAATTTATATAGAAAATATAAAGGGATACCAACAGAATCACAAAACAGTGTCAACTGTGGACATGTTGACAGATTTCAACTGAACCAGATATTTTTTAGCACATTTTTAAAAACATTTCCACTCTGTGTGCAAAGAACTTGTGTAAAAAAGATAGAAAGAATTTATATAATAACGCACAAAACAAGATAGAGCATCAGTGTAATATAGACTAGGCCAAAGACCAAGGAATCTCCAAATGAGGAATCTGACTTCTGCCCCCTGGGGTAGGGAAGTAAATATTTATAAGTGGTGATATGGTAGCTTCTGTTTAAATTTTTCAGATTTTGTTCTTTCTAGAATAATGGTGGTGATAAATGTCAATAGCAATGATAATGACACTTCAGGACTTCTGAAGTTCCTATGATGACTGAGTGTAAGGTAGTTGACACAGAAGCTCACATGTCTAATTCTCACAGCAATCCAGTGAAAAGTGTCTTATTTCTATTTTAAAGACGAGCAAGTTATATAGTGACAAAGTGATGTAAATTGTTTAGGGTTATACATTTGATAAATAGCTAAGCAAAACTCTGAGTCTAACTTATCTGACACATGTGCTAACAGACTTTATTTTTAATGAGTTCCATTGAATGAGCACTTAAGTACATATCAATCATTTGATATTTCTGATTTCATTTAGGTTCATTATATCCATCCCCAAGGTCAAGCTTCAAAGAAAAAATAAAATAAATAAAATAAATCCAAGCTCTCCAGCAAGGAAGGACCAGCTAAAAAACTTTACATTAAAATTGTATGGGTATGCCTATAGCTCTCCTCCAGAAAAGTAGGCTGGAAAGTGGTGCCAAATGATTCTCACATTACTTACTCCTCCTACCAATCCCTATTTATGTAGGTATAATTGTTAGGTCTCGAAGAACCTAACAAATATGTAAAGCAACTTTTCCCAAAGGTGGTAGATGGCTGGTGGCTGAACTGGAGGTTTGAATTTAGACTTGTCTGATTTTACTGTGAGAAAAAGCATTTCCTATTACTTTAAATAATTTCTAACCATGTACCTGAAAAGCTGAATCAGATGAGGACTCTTTTTATGCTGAATTTGTCATGTATCGTGAACCCAAATTAAAACCATCCAGGGCCTGGCAACTATCTTCATAAAGAAATCAAGCCTTTTAAGTAGAATTCCCAAAATCTTATATGTACATGAGGTACACACACACACACATACACACATAAATATCACACCTGGGGAAGACGTATGACCTGTGGACCTTCATTATTACCATCCTGATCATTATGAAGAAGGATAGAAACGTCTTTGATTTGTCACTAAACACATGGGAACATCATCATCACTCAAATTATGGCAGTATTGAAAATACATCTTACAAAAAAGTGTCAGTAATGGTAACTAAAACATACAGATTTTTGTTTTCTGAAGTTTTACTTTTTGTTTAGCAATGATGGAATTGAAACCATGATTTGGCAAATAATGTCATCCAATAAATGGGACACCTTTGGACATATTTATTTGTATGTTCTTAGTGATGACAAATATTCGGTGGTTTTCAGTTTAGGAAATATGCAAAAGTCATTAGTTTTCTGTGATGCCTGGTGACCTACAGGGATGGTATAAGCAAGAATGAACTTGATAAGAAGGGAAGGACTAAAGAGTGTCATGGTAACTGAGAGAACTGCCTGTGAACTTGTGTGAAGTACATGTCTAAAGGATTTTAGTGATTAAAAAAGGCACTTAATATTAAAATTTTCTCAAGTTTAATTGATATTCTATTCATTTAAAAGATATTACACAATTTTATTCTTCTTTGTGGCTTATTCAAAACTATAATTTTACTGCCTATAGACCTGAGACAAATAAGAGATTCTTTCCCCTTTTACTTATTTGACAAAATCAAGCCCATAGGAGATCATGCTGGTGGTTTTCCCCTTTGCTGTTTTGTAATGGGGGGGTTGCCCAGGATCCTTGAGACTATTAGCAAAGGACCTTCACCCTCATGCTCGACTGCCCTCCCAATGGAATATATTTTTTTAATGTTCTACTTGTGTACTATGGAATGGTGCTGGCAGTAGTCTGTTTTAATATTAGATAATGTTCTCTTCTGACCTTTGGATGTGAACTCTGAAGTTTGCCTTTTAAAGATTTGAGGCAACATCTGTTTTCTTGTGTCTAAAGTGCATGTAGAATGAGTTAATAAAGGCTTAATTACAGCCACGTTTAGTTATAATCAATTCTCGGACTCTGACAGGATAGAATATAATTTTCAGTTTTATTCACGTAGGGACATGTGTTTGTGGGTAGATAAATATTTTGGGCATGGTGTAAGAATAAAATCTTTGGAAAAATATTTTTTCTTCCCTCCCCAATAAAACAGGGATTAACCATAAGTTCTAAAGATGGAAGGGACTCTTACCATTCAAATAATTTAGTTTAATTTATTGAGTGTCTACTATGGGCAGGAAGTTGTAGGTCCTAAGGGTACATCAGAGAGCATGCAGGAAGCCCCTTAGAGCTTACATTCAAGTGGAGGGATGCTGACATTGAAAATACATAATAGACTAGTAGGAGGTACATCTCATGGAAAGGAATACAGAAGAAAAGGGAGATTTGGCGTGTAGGGGGTTGTAATTTAAGTACGTTGGTCAAGAAAGACTTGAAAAAGTGATTTATTTACTTACCTTAATCTAATTTTTCTAGTTATTAATCTGAAAAACTATTTTTTTTACAATGTGGTAGCTAAGAACAAGAGAAATTAAGTGACATGTCTCAAATCACAAGATGGCTTAGTAAAAGGTAGAAAAAGAGACTTGGTCTTTCATGCAACTGAAGGTTACCTCCCACTTAAAACAAATGGGCCTGGGAAACAATTTTTTTTTTTCTAACAAGGGTATGCGAATGAAACTCAAGTGTCAACTCCTCAAGTCCTTTGGGCTTCTCAAATTACTCTTCCCTTTACTATAGAAAGTGGGGGGTGAGAAAGATATGAAAATAGCAGATTCAACAGCTACATCAATTAGAATACACATTCCTATGTCAGAAATGTTAAGTACAGTCTCAAGTGGCCAAGGCCCATCCGTGTGCATTTTTTCCTCTCCACTCCAGCCAAAATAAATGTGATGTGCATGATAGGCTCTTTCTAACATTGCAACAATGGCGTCCTATTTGAACACCCCAAGTTTCCAGTTCTTTATCCTTTTTCCCCTTAGCACTCACTCGATGCTTTAAAATCTCTTTCTCTTTCCCATTACAATTTGTTTCATGCAATTTCCAGAACTGTTTTATACTACAGGCACTATTAAAATTAACAATTACAAATTTAACCCATAAGGCAAGTGGGTAATTAGATGGCAAAACACTGTTGGGACCATACGTGTATCTCAAGTGATAGAGTTTATATTCTCCCAGGGGTGTGAGCTTGGCCCTAAAGAAAGAGGGAGGGTAATTGGTAGGACCACACCTACAGTGCATCTTACAAAAGTACATGTGAAATTGACTAAATGTAGAATATAAATGTCTTAACACAGTAACTAAGAAAATACCATGAAGGCTATGTTAACTAGTTTGATGAAAATATTTCAAATTGTGTGTAAAACCAGCACATTGAACCCCATGATTGCATTAATGTACACAGCTATGATTTAACAAAAAAAAAAAAAAAAAAGGAAAGAAAGAAATCAAACATGAATGATGACATTTGGTGCACTGAAAGTGTTTTCTTCAGGTCAAAGGGGTACATTTTTCCTCCTTTTTATCTCCATGTTAACATTTCTGAGGTAGTAATGTGCTTTCTCATTGATGTAGCCACTGAATGTACTGGTTCTTCATTTTTCCTTTGAAAAAGTATTAATAAATTGATGCTATGCCTTACAATTAGCATGAATCTAAGTCTTAGTTGAAAAAGGAAGAGAGAAGTTGAGGACACTGCATACTACCAATGGGACAAAAGTGTATATATGTAGAAAATAATTGAAAATTTAATTGATACATTGATGCTATGCCTTAGTAATTAGGAAAATGTTGAAAGCAAGGAAGGCTTTACTATGAAAGGCATGAATCTTCCTTTACATGCCAGATATTAACCACTCTGGTCCCCACTGCTTTGAAATTCAAGGATAACGGGAATCCTAAAGACGATACTGTATCTGCATGAACTTTAACTTAAACCAGCCATGCTCATTGAACCTTCAGTTATATGCTTCTAGAATTCAACCTTGGGATCTCATAGATGTAATGAAAATGTTTTGAGCCAGTATTAACCTGGCTCAGACAAGTTGTTTACATGTCTTGTAGATTGAATATTAACATTAAGCATTGCTAATATTAAAGTAAAACAGTCAAGCTTCTGAAAGCCAATAAAGTTCTAATTTTCTACTGGAACCACTACAACAAAAACATATTACATAATTAGAATACCTCACAAGAAAGATAATGAAAAGCGTAGGTACATGTTAAAGACTTGGTTTGCCATTAGCTTTGATCATTTCAACTCTCTGAATCTAGAAGCACAGACAGCTGTTGGGAAAGTCTTCATATCATTATTTTTAACTAAAAGGATATTTTTAGCCATTAGAGTTTTCTGGGCCTAATTCAAATTCCTGGAGCAAAATAGGGAGTGAGAGCAGTATTCAGATCAAACCAATAATCAAAGACTTACTCAGTTTTCTAGATGTCAACAGCAAAATCAGAGTTTCCTCTGTTTGGAGAGGTTTCTGTTTGGGGGGCATTATGGATAGTTTCACTTTTTTTCTTTTTAAAATTTTTCCTTATTTTGTAGGATGGCTACTCTGTGTTGGGTATATGAACTAGGCTTTTTGCTTCTGTCTTTATGGAACTGGTCATTTGCAATAGCTACCAGATTCCTCCGGACGGTCACATAGAGATTCCTAAAAATAGGTGAGGATGATTGTGGTGTAAGAGTGCTACAGGAGGCTACTTTTTACAGGATTTGGGAAGGAGGGTGAGGTAAAATGCCATAGAGAAGAGGAGACTTAAATAAGATCGCATCAAGTTTGTAGCTTTTGTGCAGGTGAGTGGGGAGGTAGGGGGAGTATGAACTCAATGAGAAATTGTACCGCAAAAGTCCTGCTGGAAGTAGTTTAGGACAGTTGACAGAGGAGTCCAGTGAAAATGGAAATAGGAATTTATAACTGAATTTTCACCTTCATTTTCTCATTTGTCTTGGTCCTAACTCTGACATAGCCTCTGTGTATAAGTCATATTGTAACCTAGTAAAAATGAAGGAGAGAAGGAAAAGACGATATTGAGGGCTATAAAAAATGTATTAGTTGTTGGTAAATCCATTTCCTGAGTTCTAGAGTCAATAGAGATTGAATTATTCTGTTCGAGTGAGCCACGGTAAGCACAAATGGTAGCCAGTTAGGTAGGTATATGACCTTTCATTTTACAGATCCAGGGCTTAAAAGGGTTAGGCAGTTGAACATTTAATAAACTCATAACAACCTTCTGAGGTCTTATTAGCCTAGTGTTCCTGGTGAAGTTCAGAGAAGTTTAATGATTTGTCAAAAACATTGTAGTTCATTCACAAGTTGAGCCAGGATTTGAGCAAAGGTCTTTGGATTCCTAGTCCTTTGCCCCTTTCCTTCCACACCCACTGCCTCCAGGAATTGCTTGCACACAATTCTCCACCCTCCCTCACTCAGGAGAAAGACGGTGAGTGCTGAGCATTGTGTTTGCATTTTACAGATTCCATCTCAGTAATTAAAAATGCTGAGGTGGTCAATTTTTATCAATTCCATGTTCCCAGTAATGTTTAACCTTCACTTAAAAAAAATCTAGGAGATAAAAGAGCACGTTATCAGGCAGGTCCATTCCACCCCCAGTGGTTATTAATTTCAGAACACATCTGAATTCTTTCTCCATGATATATGCTTCAGGAGAAGAAAAGACAGCTCATGACCCAGGTCTGAACTCAACTTCTCATCTCTTGGTACTGTTACCACTACTAGATTCTTCTTTGCAGTCCACTTTTGAGATCTTCTCTAAAGACAACTTGGTATGTGAAGATTCACACAGGTGCCTCTGGTCTTCATTGTTCTCAAAGAATCACGGTGTCCCCTCTCTGCACAGCATCTGCTGTACTAATCTGTGCTTTTGGAAACGTCTCCCTGAGACCTGGGTGAAAGCAACTCTGTGGTGCTAAACTTCTCAGCATGGAGGTGAAGAACTTTTCAGTTTGGGATTATGTTGTGTTTGCAGCCCTCTTTGTCATTTCCTCTGGAATTGGGGTGTTTTTTGCCATTAAGGAGAGAAAAAAGGCAACTTCCCGGGAGTTCCTGGTGGGAGGAAGGCAAATGAGCTTTGGCCCTGTAGCCTTGTCCCTGACAGCCAGCTTCATGTCAGCAGTCACTGTGCTGGGGACCCCTTCTGAGGTCTACCGCTTTGGGGCGTCCTTCGTCCTCTTCTTCATTGCCTATGCATTTGTCATCATCCTGACGTCAGAGCTCTTTCTCCCTGTGTTCTACAGATCTGGCATCACCAGCACTTACGAGGTAAGAGAGCTGCTCCCTTTTTCTCTGTTGCAGCCAGAGTTACTATTTATTCTTTGATTCAGTGATTTTTGTTATTCTCATTTCTTCTTTTTTTTTTTAATCATCTTGATGATTATAAACACCTGGTAGTTGAAGAACATCATTGATGTTTCAGGGCTACGAGTTATGGGAAAAACATTAAAATATTATTTAAAAAGAAAAAGTCCAAGCTGTGGATAAAGACACACCTCTTTTCCCATATGTGGAATGGAAATAATGATGTTAATCTCACAGTGCTATTTCAGTGGTTCAGTGAGAATCTATGTACAAATATTCCAACACATTGACCCACACATAGGAGGCTTTCATGGCATTTATTATTATTATTATTTTAGCATCATTATTCTACAAAGCAAACAGGACAAATATTGTGGGTATTGCTATTTTCCAGCTTTGAAAACAGAAATACAGATAAATGACATAGTTAAGATTGAAATGTGGATAGGTAAAGTCAACTGAGACCATCTTATTATCTTGTATCTCTGCTTACCAGCCTTTCCATTGGACCATAGAGAGCATTGAAATATATATTATTATTATTAGACCCTAATTTTTAAGGGGAAGATGATAACATGTTTGAAACATAAAAATACTTGACTAGGAAAGAATAGCTAAATAATGTAAATATGAGGATTATTTTAGAAGATGAAACAAGGAAATTGTGTTTTGGCTTTGAAATCATTCTCAGAAAAAATCATGCTCAAATTTGAATTTGCATGTTCAATATTTGTGTGATTATAAATAAATTTCTATTAAAAATGGTGTTTATTTTCATTATCTAACATCATCTCTGATAAGTCACAGAAGAAGACTCATAACTGACTTGTATTTTTTTATTTCTGTAAGCAAAATGAGTATAAAACATTGTGCTAGGCTTGAAAAGCCGATCAGGTCAGTGGACACTGTCAAGGTCTTAAAATTTATGATTTCATGCATGATCATATTCCAAATATGCAACATTAATTTTCCCTCCTCCCAAAAGAGAGTAATCAGGATTGAGTTGTGCAATGGTACTACCTGGGTTGTAGATTTCAAAGAAAATGACTAAATTTATGCTTAGCCATGAAATTTACACATATCTCATTGCTCATTAATGTACTTCTGAAAATATTTTTTTCCATTCTGCTGTGAAGGTTTGAATCTCAAAATCATGACTGAGTTTTTTTACCATTTTTTTCTTTTTAAAACAAAACAATGCATTTAAAAATGAATTACCTGAGACTGTTAGACAGAAAGAGAGAGAAAAACATAAAGAGGAGAGAGAAAACTTATAAATCACAAGTTCAGTTTCTAAGTCCATTTCTTTTTTTTAAATTGTCTTTATTATTAAATCATAGCTGTGTACAATAGTGCAATCAAGGAGTACAATGTGCTGGTTTCATATACAATCTGAACTATTTTCATCAAACTGATTAACATAGCCTTCCTGGCATTTTCTCAGTTGTTATATGAAGACATTTGTATTCTGCATTTAGTAAGGTTCGCCTGTACCCTTGTAAGATGCA
>CAUYON010139495.1:0-27115 GCA_963573935.1 Arctocebus calabarensis
ACCTGTAGTCCCAGCTACTAAGGAGGCTGAGGCAATAGGATTGCTTGAGCCCAGGAGTCTGAGATTGCTGTGAGCTGTGATGCCACAGCACTCTACCCAGGGTGACAGAGTGAGAGTCTGTCTCAAAATAAACAAAAAAAAAAAACCTTGTGTGATCAGAAACAAGATAAGGAGACATTCATTCACAATTTCTGGTCCACATTATACTAAAGCTCCATACCAAACGAGGAAGGCAAGAAATAGAAATGTAAGAGAGAAAGATTAAAAAAAAAAATCTACCATGATTCACAGATGATTTATCACAATTGTTGAGTTTAGCAATATTTCTATATAGAAAATCAATACACAAAAATTATTTTTATTTAAAGAAATCAACATTAAAAGTGGAGTTATCAAAAATACTATACATAATATCTCTATACTTATAAGATGTCAAATAATAATTCGATGCCAAATGTGCAAGATTTCTGCAAATCAAATGATAAAACTTTATTGACATGCATTAGAAGAAAGTTAAGGAAATAGATGTTGATGGGTTGAGAGAGCTCATATTTAAAGTTATCAGTTTTTCCTAAATAAATCCATAGATTCATCATTCAAAACCCAACAAGTTTATTCACGCATGAAACTTGACAAGTAGGTGGTACAATTTCAATGAAGATGGAAAATAAATAGCCAAGATTCACTTCAAGAAGAAGAATAAGGTGGGAGGATTTGCTTTTCAGATACAATATAGTATTAAAAATCTTTGGTGATGATAAAATAGATAAATGGGAGAGATTAGAGAGTCTAGAAAGAGATCTATCCATGCAAGCATAGAGAAGTGGAACTGCAGAGCTGTGGGGCAGGTATGGATTTTTCCTAAGTATTTCTGGGATAATTGGATAAGCCATAAGAAAAATAAAATTAAATTAGAAGCCTATTCCTCACCATATGAAAGAATATCAAATTCATGTAAATCATAAACCTAAATTTGAAAGGAAAATAAATATTTCTAAGGTCAATACAACAGAATATTATATAAATGTGGGTATGAAGTGATTCTTTTTAAAATGTGATAATGATGAAGATTGATAAAGATGAAGATTGTATATGTAAATTAAAAATAAAGATAGCTGTTCCTTAAAAGTTACCATAAAAGGAGAGGGGAATGAAAGCCAGAGAATGTCAATTATTTTAAAATAATTAGAAGAGTGTTTGATACAAGCTAATAAGGTCAAGGCTATATTACTAGCCTGTTATCCTGTAGTTCTACTTCTAAACACTTACCCAACAGAGTTTTGTACCCATGTTCACCAAAACACACATACAGCAATTTTATGGAAGTATCATTTATAATATTCAAAAGCAAGAAAAAATGTACACATATGTGTATATCTAAATATAAATAAATTGTTGTATGTCCAATTGGATGACAGCTTTATAAAAATATTTTAAGACTTTTCCTAACCATATATTACGCTATACATTGACGTGATCAACTGAAATCTCTAGAATGCACTGATATCTGTGGTTTTACTGAATCAACTCCACACGTCTTTCTTGAAGGTTTCTGTCTTCCAAGATTCAGTGTGCCATTATGAGCCTTTTCCCTCTCCACATACCTCATGCAGTTTAGTTTTGACAATTTTAGTCTTTTGCTAGATGGCGAAGAAACAGCAATACAGGTGTGCTTTGGGGATGGAGTTGAAATATGGGAGAAATTGGGAGGTGAAATTCGGGATAGCTCTCTAGCTATCTCAAAATAAAAGCACACACAGTGGAGGTAGAGATATCTGGTTAGCAGAGAGCATGTATTTACAAACAAGAGGGCAGAGAATACAGGAGGGAGGGAGAGGGTTTCTAACTACTTTGGAGTGAGCAGATTTCTCATGAGCTTGGAAAATGGACCATCAATTACACCTTTCAATCTAGTTCAATCAACCTAATAGTAGAAATTCCTTCCAGATTTCACAATAGGTTTACTGTCAGTCTTAATTTATCCTGTTGTGAGTTACTTTGCTGGCACAGGGATACCTCATTTTATTGTGCTTCACTTTATTGCACTTCACAGATTATTGAGTTTTTTACAAATTGATGACTTGTGGCAACCCCACATGGAGCAAGTCTATTGGTTCCATTCTTCCAAAAGCAGAAGTTTACTTCATGTCTCTGTCTCACATTTTGTTGATTCTTGCAACATGTCAAACTTTTTCATATTATATCTGTGACAGTGCTTTGTGATCAATAATCTTTGAGGTGACTATTGCAATTGTTTTGGGGTGCCATGAACTGTGTCTATATAAGATGGTGAACCTGATTGATAATTGATCCATCAATCAGCCATTTCCTTGCCTCTGCCCCTCTCCTCAGGCCTTCCTATTTCCTAACACACAATAATAATGAAATTAGGCCAACTAATAACCCTACAATGGCTTCTAAGTGTTCAAGTGAAAAGAAAGAGTGGCATATCTCTCACTTTAAATCAAAAGGTAGAAATGATTAAACTCAGTAAGAAAGGAATGTTGACAGATGAGACAGGCTGAGAACTAGATCTCTTGGGCCAAACAGTTAGCCAAGTTATTAATGCAAAGAAAAAGTTATGAAGGAAATTAAATTGCTACTCCAGTGAATGATAAGAAGAAATAGCCTTGTTGTTGATAATGGGAAAGTCTGAGCAGTCTAGAGAGGAGATCAAACCAGTCACAGCATTCCATTAAAACAAAGCCCCTAATCCAGAACAAGACCCTGACTGTCTTCAATTCTACAAAGGCTAAAAAAGTGAGGAAGTTGTGGACAAAAAGTTTGAAGCTCACAGAGGTTGCTTCATGAGGTTTAAGGAAAGAAGCCATCTCCATAACATAAAGATGTAAGTAGAGCAGCACGCACTGATGTAGAATCTGCAGCAAGTTCTCCAGGAGACATAGATGAGATTATCAATGAAGACAGCTACGCTGACCAACAGATTTTTGTTGTAGACAAAAGAACTTTATATTGGAACAAGATGTTATCTAGGACCTCCATAGCTACAGAGAAGTCGATGCCTAATTTCAAATCTAGGATAGATTAGGTTGCTTATCAAAGGTTAATGCAGCTGATTAGTTTAAGTTAAAGCCAATGTTTATTTACCATTATGAAAATCGTAGGACCCTTAAGAATTATCCACTTTGCTGTGCTTTATAATTGGAACAGCAAACCCTGGATGACAACACATCTGTTTACAACACAAGTTAGTGAATTTTTCTTTTTTTGAGAGACAGACTCTCACTTTGTCACCCTCGGTAGAGTACCATGGCATCACAGCTCATAGCAACCTCCAATTCCTGAGCTCAGGCGATTCTCTTGCCTCAGCCTCCTGAGTAGCTGGGACTACAGGCGCCCGCCACAGTGCCCAGCTATTTTTGTTGTTGTTGTTGCAATTTGGCCAGGGCTGGGTTTGAATCTGCCACCCTAGGTATATGGGGCTGGTGCCCTACCCACTGAGCCAGAAGTGCTGCCCCAGGTTAGTGAATATTTTTTTTTTTATTAAATCATAGCTGTGTACATTAGTGTGATCAAGGGGTACAATGTGCTGGTTTCATATACAATCTGAATATTTTCATCAAACTGATTAACATAGCCTTCATGGCATTTTCTTAGTTATTATATGAAGACATTTGTATTCCGCATTTAGTAAGGTTTGCCTGTACCCTTCTAAGATGCACCACAGGTGTGGCCCCACCAATTACCCTCTCTCCACCCTAACCTCAATCCTGCCCTCCCCTCTCTTGCCCCTTTCCCCATATTCTTGTGTTATAGTTGGGTTATAGTCTTCATATGAAAGCTATAAATTAGCTTCATAGTAGGGCTGAGTACATTGGATACTTTTTCTTCCATTCCTGAGATACTTTGCTAAGAAGTATATGCTCCAGCTTCATCCATGTAAACATGAAAGAGGCAAAGTCTCCATCTTTCTTTAAGGCTGCATAATATTCCATGGTATACATGTACCACAATTTATTAATCCATTCATGAGTCGATGGGCACTTGGGCTTCTTCCATGATTTAGCAATTATGAATTGGGCTGCAATGAACATTCTGGTACCAATGTCTTTGTTGTAATGTGATTTTTGGTCTTCTGGGTATATACCTAGTAAAGGAATTATAGGATCAAATGGCAGGTCTATTTTTAGATCTCTGAGTATTCTCCAAACATCCTTCCCAAAGGAACATATTAGTGTGGATGCCCACCAGCAGTGTAGAAGTGTTCACTTTTCTCCACATCCAAGCCAAAGTCTCTGGTTTGGGGTTGGTAAATATTTCAAACCCACTGTAGAGATGTACTGCTAAGGAAGAAAGGCTCCTTTCAAAATATTACTGCTCATTGACAATGCACCTGGTTTCTTAAGAGCTCTGATAGAGTTGTACAGAGATGTTAATGTTGTTTTCTTGCCTGCAAATACAACACTCCTTCTGCAGCCAATAGATCAAGGGTTAATTTTTATTTTTAAGTGTTGTTATTTAAGAAATACATTTTGTAAGGCTGTAACTGTCATAGTGTTACATAGATCTGGGCAAAGTAGGAGATCAAAATATCAACATTATTAGGAGTTTGAAAGGAGTTTTTTCCAACTTCCATGGATGATCTTGAAGGGTTCAAGACTCCTGTGAAGAAAATAATTATAGATGTGGTGGAAATATAAAAAAAAAGTTAAATGTAGAAGCTGAGCCTGAAGACACGGCTGAATTCTTGCAATCTCATGATAAAATTAAATGGGTAAGAAGTGCTTCTTGTGAGTAAACAAAGAAAGTAGTTTCTTGAGGTGAAATTGACTCCTGGTGAAGATGCTGTGAACATTGTTAAAATGACAACAAAAGATTTAGAATTTTAGTGGGTAAAGCAATAGCAGGGTTCAAGAGGATTCACTCCAGTTTTGAAAGAAGTTCTACTGATGGCAAAGAGAGAAATGTGTTGTATTTTTCCATAGAGAAATCTTTCATGAAAGGAAGAGTTAATTGATACAGCAAAAAATTTATGAAGGAAATTAAATTTCTACTCCAGTGAAGATAAAAAGTGAAATAGCCTTGTTTTCTTATTTTAAGACATTGTCCGGCCACCCCAGCCTTCAGCACCCACCACTCTGATCAGTCAGAGGCTTTTAACATAAAGGCAAGACTTACTAAAGGCTCAGATGATCATTTTATAGCAATAAATTATTTTATGTTAAGATATGTACTTATAGTTTTATACATAATGCTATTGCACAGTAAAGAGACTACATTACAGGATAAACATACATTTTACATGCTCTGAGAAACCAAAACATTCATGTGACTTAAACTGCATTGTGATGTTTACTTTATGGCAATCTGGAATGAAACTCATAATACCTCCAAGGAAGGCCTATAATTGAGGTAGACACCATAACTCTCTCACCTTAAATTTTTCAATTAAAATTTTCATTTTAAAATTTCAATTGGCCTTATAGAACATGAAGTTCTGGGAACAAGGTGGACTCAGCCAACAAAGAAACAAAAGCACTTTTTATTACATGGAAATCACATTTGTGATTTCCATTTGAATTCAAAGGAAAGAAAGAAATCCCCAAGGAGCATAAAATAGAGGAAACTTGAATAAAGGTGAGCTGGCAAGCCAAAATCGTAGTGACCTGAGAAATACTGTATAGCATATTGAATAAAGGAGCTATCGGGTTGTGTTTTATAACATGTATAAAGCGAAGATATGTGGTATCTTGCACATGTGAAGGAGGACACTGGATGTGAAATACTCCAGTGACAGTAAAGCTAGAGGGAGTATATCCACTAGCTCACAAACTAAACGAAGGTAATGCATCTCAGGCACAGTATATGAAAGTACAAAGGAAAATACACACACCATTTACAGAAAACAGTGTTTTCAAAATTTAGCATTGAAAATAGACAATATAACCCACTTTAGGTAAAGTTATAAAGCCTAAATGTATTCTACCAATATGTAATTCAAGTCACCAGAGTGATAAGTGAATTAAATATTTGTTTCTAGACAAAATAATACCCCTTGGATTACCAGAAAAATTAAAGAAAAACAAACAAACATGAAAGCACTTCATAGCAACATGGCCTTAACCAAGAGTTATTGGACCAGATACCCCTGATATAAAACAATGCCTACAAACCAACGCTTATAACTTAAGTGTAACCACAAACCACATGAGAAAATAACCTTCCTTAAGGGAAATAGTGAGAAAGGAAAATATTAGATCCCAAAGGACTGGAAATAATAAAATATCAGACTCTATGAAATGACATGTTCAAATGAGTATGAAGAAAAAAGAGAAAATAGAAAGAAAAACTTTATGGAAGACTAGGGGGGAATCCTAGCAGCTTTGAAAATAAAAATTAAAGGTCATGCCTCAGAATTACAAAGAGGCAACATGGGTCAGAGAAAATCAACCTTCAGTGAGTGGGGCAAGAGCTGAGGGCTGAAGTGGAGAACTGGAAGTTAAAGCTGAGGAAATTCTCAGAATGCAGCACATGCTGATGATAAGATGGGAAATCTGAGACTAAGAAACACGGATGATAGAAAGAGCCATCAACAGAGACCTAATAAATGTCCTGTCAATATAGTAGAGAGAATGTTGAGAAGTCAACAAGTGAAATAATAATGTTTTAGGATTGTCCATAATTAGTGAAAGGTGGGAATCCTCAGATTAAAACTCTGCCCCAAGAGAATCAGAATACAAAGTCCATACCTATACACATTGCCATGAGGTGACAACCTCCTAAAAGCAAGTGGAGACTCTCAGGAGTGACCACATGGAAAGGCCAGAATATTTACAAAGAATTAACTATGAGATCGATCCCTAGACAAAATACCAATCAAAAGGAAACATATTTACATTCTCAGAATAACTAATGGAGAAAAGTTAATTTCGGAATTTTATTTCCAGATTAATTATCATTCAAGAGAGGACAGCAGGCATTTCCAGACAGACTTAATTCATCAAACCTCACTAAAAAACAATAAAGTATGTGCTTCAGTAAGAGTAAAATTACATCCAGAAGGAAGAAGAGATATGTAAGAAGCAATTATGATGCAACAAATTGGTAAACACATTCATACATTTAAATATTTTCAAACTGTGAATTATAAGGATTATGATGACTCTGTTTTTGGCATTAAAACTAAACTAAAAAAAAATAAAAATAAAACCAAAGTAGAATTAAAATACTGTATAACAATAACTTGACAGATACTAGACAAAATAAATATAACAATAATCACAGTAAGTAAAAACATATTAAACTTTCCAGTTAAAAAAAAAAACTGACAGGTAAATCTTTTAATTCTGAAAGTTTAGTTGCTTTTTTTTTTACATCAGTTTTAATCCTGAAAGTTTAGTTGCTTTTTTTTACAATAATGACATAGGAGCAACAAAAGTTAAAAGAAAACGATAAAGGAAAAGCCAGTTATAAGATACTTGACTCTGTGATCTTAAAAAACATATACATACAATCAGTGCAAATAAGTTTCTCATTATTATGTTGTAACATAATTTTAATTTGTATATCTTGATATTATCAAAATTCTAAGAAAAGTGGGTAAATATGTAATCATAGTAAACCTTATCAACTGAAATATCTCAGCAACTATTTTATCAGAAATGTATTTGTAAAATAAGAGATGATATAGAAAATCTGCCTATCATCAATAATTAATGAATAAATATAGAATTCTGCATTCTACAGTAAAAGAATAAACAGATATTTTACAAGATGTTCCTCGTGAGGAGACAGGGTAGGAAATAGGAGGAAAAAAATGAAATTCTGGATGTATCTCTAATGTTTTACTTCCTATTTTAAATTTTATAAAATTTAAAGGACTGAAACAAATACAGTAAAAGCCTCTGTAAGTTGACCACCCAAGAGATGGCAACAAACTGGTCAACATACAGAGGTGGTCAACATCTGGAGCTAGGCCTGCTGTACTGATACATACATGTGGTGCGTGTCTGGTCTATGAAAATTAGGTGAATTTAAGGAGGTTATCGTTGCAGCAAGGTGATCAATGGTGGAAGTTCTACAGAATAGTGAAATGCTAATTTTTATAAACCCGTGTGCTAAGTACACAGAGGTCTATTACTGGTTAATATTTTTCTGTATTTTTCAAATTACTTTTGCTTAAAAGTTTAACCTGATTTTGAAAGAAGAAAGAAAGGGAAGAATAAGGCCCAAAGATGTTAGTGTGGTGAAAACAAAGGTTTATTCTTTTTCTATTGCTGAGGACCCAATGTTAAAATCTTAGTGACAGCACCAATTTATCTTACAGATTCTCTGCTCACTTAAGGTGTTGACTGGGCTGTCTTCTCATGTGGAGACTCTGGGAATAAATACATGTTCAAGAATTCACCTTCTGACTTATGGAAGGAAGCAATTTCTCAGCTCCTAGAGGCTGCCTACTGTTCCCTACCATGGGACCCTCCTTTTTAAAGCTAGCAATGGAGATTTTCCACTACAGTGAATCCCTTCATGCTTTGAGTTTCTTTCACTTCTTCTGTTTCTGGCTTCTAGATGCATTTTTAAAGGATCATATGATTAGGTTAGGTCCACTTGAATAATTTCCTTTTGATCACCTCAAACTCAACTGATTAGTACTCTTAATTACAACTGCAAAATACCTTTTTGTCATTTAATATAACATAATTAGAGGAGTGAAATACCATCCAATTGAAAAGTTCAGCTTACGCTCCATGAAAAGGGAATTATACAAGGGGACGTGTCATTGTGGGGAGGGGTCATCTAGAATTCTGCCTACCACCAGGAGTATTCTCAAAGAAAGAAAGAAAGGGTGAAATTTTACTCTTTTAATGGAACCTTTTGATAAAAAGAGGTTTTTAAATTTAATATAGTCAAATTTATGGCTAATGATTTTATATTGTGTTTTAAAAATCTTTTCCTAACCTAGAGTTATGAAGGTATTCACCTATAGTAACTTTTGAGAGCTTTTGGTATGACTTTTCAAATGTACATATACATTACTCCTGGAGTTGATTCTTTTGGCATGGCATAATACATGGGTTGATTTCCATTTCTTTTATATGGACCTTCGAAATTTCCCAGCTCAATTACTCACATAGACCATCTTTTCTTCCACTGCAGTACCTGGGCCTGGATTCGTGACCCTCCTTTAGACCTTGGGTGAGCATCTGAATGAGAACCACTTCTGCTAAAAATCAAGTGCTCAGATATTCATGGATCTATTTCTGAGCTCTCTCACTCAATTTTCTTTTACTTTATTCTTAACTCAATAAAGCAAAGAAGAAAAAGCATCTTCCAGAAAAAGCTAAAACTTGAGTACAGATTTAATGCAAGAATGACTCCTGGCAGGTAAAGAAATGCAATGCTCCTGCTTGTTTACTTACTTCTTCCCATAGTTCTCATCTGAATCAGAATAAAAAGAAAAATCTTACCAGGCCACAGTAGATTATGTTGTTGATACCAATTCTTTACTTTTTTGTAACACCCTTTCCATGGTCTCCTAAGGAGAATCCCCAAGCCAAGCCCAGCAATGTCATAAATCATTGCTATAAGCCAGTGAAGGAACTATTGAGAAATACAAGTGTCTAATTAATTACATCATTCCAGAAGCATTTACTGAGTATACATTGTAATAAGGCACAGTAGTAGATCATCCAGGTAATGCAACGATAAAGATTATTAGGTTGTTTATTTCAAAATACTTGTGGTGTTGTAAGAAAATACCGATTATTTTACTTTACTGATAGGGGACAAGGAGAATAATATTGAAGGCAAAAAGCTGGTCAGAAAGAAAACTAAGCAAGATGTGGTGTAGGCTTAGCTAGGAAGTGGATGTGGGAAGATTAACTCGAAGGACAGCCCACAATTCCTAATCAGGCACCATGCAATGTGCTGTCGCTAAAAAGATAATGTAAATATGATTTCTGAGCTTCAGAAATTTATAATCTAGGGGAGAAAACCAAGTTAAAAACAAGTGCAATATAATAAAGAAAATGCCATGATACAGAAATGTATAATTTTCTATTCAAACAGCCAGAGAGTCTTTTTATTTACTTACTCATTCATCCTTCATTTATAACAATAAATAGTAAAGACCTATAATATTCCAGGTGCTGTAAATTGCTGGTTCTGAGGGATTCATAAGAGTTCTTCAGAAGGAATGAACTGAACATATAAAATGGAGAAGAATGAGGGGCCTTTACAAGGTAAAAGTCCACATGGCACTGTAAATGCAAGGAGTATGACAAGGCATGTCTGGCTTGCTGGGGTCCATGTTTCAGTCTGACCACAGCATTGATTTCTTAGGCTGGATATAGGTTAAGTCAAGTCAAGAATAAACAGTCATGACACTAGTGAGGTGCTGTTGAAAGATTTTTAGTTGCACAATAAAAGCATTGTAGTTCTCAAAGAATCATTCTGGTGGCAGCTGTGAAAGTTGTTAGGATCAGAAAGAGTCCCTTGTGTAAAAAAGCAAGCAAACCAATAAACCTGACAGATGGGCCAAGGCCATGAAGAGAAGGGTTCTTGTGCATAAATGCTAGATGACAAAAACTATCACAAAAGACTTTGCAAGACTCTGCAGAAATTGTAACTTTGCATGAAGGCCATCACCACCTTACATAAAAAAATATTTCTGAGAAAATATCTGCCCAGTAACTGTCTTTCCAACCTCAGGCTAGTGTCACCCTTGTTATTGACCTCTGTGGCCAAAGATAGTCATTTCAAAATAATCATGAAATCCTTCTTTCTCTTTTAAAAACCTTCACCTTTCTTTGCCTCCCTGAATATACAGAGTTTATTAGGGCATGTATATTCCCATTACGATGTCCATTCCCAAATAAACGTCATTTTATTACAGAGTCTCTCTCTGTGTCATTTAGATTGATACTGTGTTAAGAATGTGCTAGAAAGGGAAAGGTCAGGGAGCAGGGCAACTGGAGGAAGTTGCCGCCACATAGTGCCTTTGGAGTTTAGAGACAGCAATAAATTATAAGCTTCTTGTTCTTGTTTCTGTTTTGAAATTAAAAAGAATGGTGATTACACACGAGTAGAAATTTTTTTATGTTCGCTTTCATATTCCGAATAGCCATGAGTGGTACCTGGCACACTATAGGCGCACATTTAATGCTTTCTAACAGGTCAATAAAGGTAGAATTTGAGAAATGCAGAATATGTGAAGCATGATTTTTAGTTATGAAGCACAATAAACATAGTAAACCTACTCCCCATCCTATGAATTAGAATATAATTAATATCATGGAAGTTACATATACGTTCCAGAGGGTGCCATTCACACAATGCCTCCAGAGATAATTGTTATCCTATCAATTTTATACATACAGATATATTTTATAGTTACATGTAACTTATTTTTATGCTTGTACTGAATATAGAAACTAAATACAGGGTGTCCCAAGGGTTGACCACAAAGTTGTCATACATGTGGAAAATGGGAAACTGTGGTCAAACGTACCTATATTTACAAAATATCCATTATAAAATTTCATAAAATATTTACAAAATATTCTCTACATGATGGCCACCTCTCTGAAATATGTCTGTCAAGAAAAAATTTGTCCACAATGCTCACAACAGCGTCATTCATGGTCCCCCACAATGACAAACTCAAATTTCTATCCAACAAATGAATAAATAAAATCCATAACCATACAGTGGAATATAATTCAGTAATAAAGGTAATCAAATATTGATACCTGCCTCAACAGATATGAACCTTGAAAATATTATGTTAAGTGAGTTAGACACATAAGATCACATATTGTATAATTCCACTTATAGTACTGTACCAATTTCCATATAGTTATAAAATGAAGTAGATTAGTGGATGTTAAGAGATAGGGAGAGAGAAAACTAGGCAGTGATTGATAATGAGATATCTTTCAGGGATTGGGGGGTCCCTCTGCACCCCTTTCCTCACCAGCTAAATGATGCCCACTGCAGACTTAAGGTCCTTCAACATTTCTAGACACTGATGTAGGTATTTACGTTGTTGCTCAGAACACTGAAAAATCAATCATGTTGCTGAACTCATAGAAATTCGCCCCAGTCCTGAGCCAAATTCCTTAAATCGTTGTGTAAACTCTACAACCCAAACCCCTTGTTGTGAACATACAAGGTAGAACATTTCCTTTCCTGCTGCCTGTCTCAGCCCTCGGTATATAAGTTCCCCTGATAAATGCTTTAGACTATTCATTCCAATGTTTAGTGCTTCTTCTTTTGGAATCCCATCCAGTGCCATCTGAAGAGGGTCTGGGGCAATGATAATATCAAATAATATTTCTAGTATTATTTCTAGCTACTAGAAAGAATATTTCTAGTATTTGAAATAGACCTTGTGAGAATTGCCCTGCTACTGCTTTGGGGCAACTTGTGATACAAGTTCCACAGCACAGAACAAAGATAATGAAAATGTCCTGCATCAAATAGTGGGGATGGCTGCCAAGATCTGTGACTTTACTAAAAACCACTGAATTGTACACTTTTCAAAGGTGAATTTCATGGCACGTAGATTATAAAGGTATTATTAAAAAATAGTGGCGCTTTATTAGTCTCAAAAAACTTGTTTTCCATTCAAAATTATATTACCCATGTTGTTCCATATATATTCATTTTCCCTGTTATATAATATTCCACCATGTAACCATGACATTCTCTATTCATTTATTCTCCAGCCAATAGCTATTTCTCTTCTCATACAACTCTGTGTTATAACACTGTAGTTCTCCAGTTTTTAACAGATAAAAATCACGCAGTCTTCACCATACACATCATACTGTCTACTTGTTTTTACTTGTTTTCCAAGATGGCTGTCCTACTTTCTACTCTCACCAAGAGTGTGGAAGAGTGCTCATTTTTTCACTTGGAGAACAACAGATCTTAATTTTGCCTATCTATTATATTTAAAGTGATATTTTCTTTTCTTAAATTGTGTTTCCCTAATCACTAATGAGGTTGATTACCTTTTTTTACGTTTTTATTTTCCTCTAATGTCTTATGGTCTCTGCAAGGCAAATTTTTTATTGGGTTTAATGTATTTTTATTAATGACTTTAGGAGTTATTTAAATATTTTGAATTATAATGCTTTTTAAAAATATGAGTGTTGCAAATAAATCCTCCTAGGATGTGGTCTGTATTTTTACTTACTTTATGGTATTACTTAATAAGTAGCATTTCTTAAATTTAGTATAGTCAAAATATTAAATATTTTTCTCTATAGCTAATGCTTTTAACACTCAAGAAACACTTCTCTGCCCTAAGATCATAAAGATTTCTAATTTGTATTTTTTCTGTACTTTCTTCTCAATGTTTAAAGTCTTGCATTGAAGTCTTTATTTTGATTGGAATTGAATTTTGTGCATGATGTGAGATAGTAATCCAATTTTATTTTCTTCCAAATGCATAATCAATTACTTTGTCACCACCTACTAAACAGGGAGTTACAATGCTTACTCTCCCAAACATTGAGTTTCCATAGACCTGTAGATCTCTAGGTCTCTTTCTTATAGCTCATTGGCCAATAAGTCAATCCCCAACTTAATACCATATTTGAATACTAACATTTGTGCTATTATAACATATACTTGTCAGATTGACTATTGAGCACCTGAAATGTGTCCAGTTTAAAATGAGATGGACTCTGTAAGTATAAAATACATACTGATTTTTGAGAACTTATTTAAAAAGTATATAAAAATGATTCTTTGCTAATTTTTGTATTAATTACACATCAATAGAATGTTTTAGATCTATTGGATTAAATATTTGTTGTTAAAATTCATATCACCTGTTTGATTCATATCACCTTCTGACTTTTTAATGTGGCTACTAGAATATTTTAAATAACTTATATAGCTTGTATTACAGTTCTATTGAATAGCATTGGTATAGATTTATAATAATATTAATGTCAAGGGCAAATGCCCCAGATTTGTCTTCTTCAGGAATAGTTTGCCTATTCCTGGCCTTTTGCTCTGCCATATAAATTTTAGATTGACCTTATAATGTGGCATAAAAATCCCTTTTGGAATTTTTATTGCAATTGTACTAGATCTATACATAAATAATGGGAGAACTGGTATCTTTGAAGAACGGAAACTTATCCATGAATTTTTCTATTTATTTAGGTCTTTTTAAAGACCTATATACTTGATGGGGTTTAACATTTTCTAGGTGAAGATTATCCACATTGCTATTTTATAGTATATTTTTTATATTTTAAATTTCCATAATTTTAATGCCAAAGGCAATGTATGTTCATTACAATTACTATAGTCTAGAAAAAAAAAAGTTCATCTATACCATCCCTTCCCCATGAGGAAACTGTCACTATAAGATCTTGGTTTATAACCCTTCACATTTTCTTTCCTATTCACATAATATCATATATACTAGTAGTGCTAAATGAAATAATATAGGCAGATTACATAGCACATAACAACTATTCAACTACGGTAAGTTACTAGAAATACCATTTAAAGTTGTGTTTTTAACCTTTAATTCTTTTTTTTGCAGTTTGAAATACCATTTTATTAAGTTTATTTTATTTTATTTTTATTTTTATTGTTGGGGATTCATTGAGGGTATAAAAAACCATAATACACTGGTTGCATTTGTTGGGTAAAGTCCCTCTTACAATTGTGTTTTGCCCCCAAAAGGTGTGGCACACACCAAGACCCAACCCTCCTCGCTCCTTCCCTCTCTCTGCTCTTCCTCTCCCCACCCCTCCTTCATTCTTCCATTAACTATCTTGGCAGGAAAATTGAAACATTCTTGAATTCCACTGAATAATTCATACAAGATCAGATCTCCGCTAGCCTCACTGATACTAATCTTGCAGGGGAATCTATATACGGCCTCCATCTGCCATGCAGGGTATAGGTGATTATCTCCTGTCCTCAGCCCTGGCAACATCACTAGGAGGAGGGATCAGAATGCTTCCACTTGCTTTTGTGGTGTAATGCACACTGTTAGAGTGAATAATCAGCTTGTATTTGGCTGCACTGGAACTTAAGGGAGGGGTACAGCTTTTCCACTATTTAATTTGGTTTTCACTAGAAAAAGGCAGCCATTGCCAAAGAGTTTTCTGTTATTATGCTACCCATTTACCAGAACTTTGGCTAGAGAAAAAAAGTTTTATTGTTTTCTGTGATTTTTGGTGATTTGGGGTTGGAGGCATCTGTAACACCCTGTCTAGGGAATGCAGATATGATAAGAAAACCCAGGGAACTCACTACCATGTTGTTCTTTAAGCTCCAAGGTCCGTAGGCTACCCAAGTTCTTTCTAATTTTCAGAATCTTCCTATGTTTGTTTGTTGTATTATATTCAGGGATTTTGCTATAAGAGGAGCAACTTAGACAAAAGGAGAGGCTTCCCCATTTTGGCTAGAAGTGGAAATCTCCTGCGCTGTTCTTTGAGTACAAATAATTAAGAGTGATCAAGCAGAGTAGGGGTTGGTGATGTTATATAAAAACTCTCCAAATTATATGGACTAAATAATTAGGTTTATCTCAGACATGCATCAGGATTAGATAAAGTTCTTGATGTACCTCTTTCAACTCCTGCACAGTCAGCATGGATGGGAATAAAACAGAGATCACATTCTGTCCCCACTCCATTGTATTTTCCCTTTTAATTTTCTCCCTAAATAATAATATCTACCCAAAGGTCCTGGCCATTTTAAACACCTGGACTTGTTATTTTGCTACATGATGCATCCAGAGAGATTCAACTTGCTCAAAGGCACAAATAAACACCAGTTTGTGCCTTTGTTGTAAATCCCAATACATGCACCATTGCAAGCCTCACTTGGTCTTTGTACAGTTTAATTCTACCCTATTGCTTTTGATTTCTCCAGGGATTTGAAACATAATAATAATGTTTTCACTTATTGAAAGTTAAATATCCCCTTTATCCACAAGACACTTTAAAACTGCAAATAATAGACCACTGTGAGATGGAAAGTGCTTCCTGTGAATTGTAAGTATCAACCCTTGTTGTCATCCCTGGATGTTGCAATCTCTGAACCCTGAGGGCTGAGCAGCGACACACTTCCCTTGTGTACCATTATATTGCTCTTTAATAGTGATTGAAAGGAGTAAACAGCTACTCTGAGAACCACCTGTGTGGCTCTCAGGCCCCACATGTGCTATTGGCATCTGTGGGATTACATGCTGTAACAATAAACGCCTGCTTCCTGCAGCTCAGCCACATCTGAGTGAAAAACGAACTCATGGCTTCTCCTACTGCTTCTGAATGTAGCTTTTGCTTACACCTTTCCAAGTCCAGCATGCTTTATTTTACTGGTTATTTTGCTTATATTTTCAAAATGGTGATAGGGTTTCATCAAAATGAGTCTTTAACCCCTGCCAAAATTTCATAATGTGAATGTTTAACATGTTTTTGTGAAAAAGAGGAATGCAGCAGGTTCACCCAATCAGCTGGCAAGCTTTGGTATTTAAAAATGACCATTGTCTGGTGGGAAGAATGGTTTTCAGATAAAGAAAGGAGAAGACATATAGATCAGATGTAAATCTTAGAGAGAGGTGCCAGAGTCTGCTGGGAACCCCACAGAGGAAAATTGCAAAGCAGAGAAGAAAGAAGATAAAAACAAAAAGATATTGATGGGGATTAAACCCAAGGAGGCAGGGAACTCATTGAAAGGGTAAGGGGGTTCCCTCTTTCCTCTCTCCCTTCCATGAGGCTTTGGAGACCAGTAGGCTACCAAGTTTCTTAGAGGCTTTACCATTCCTACAATTTCAGGCATGGCAGCAACACAAGTAGTTGAGAAAACGCTGATTCAAACATTCACATTATGAAATTTTGGCAGGGGTTAAAGGCTGATCTTTCCGTGTGGGGCTACCCTTCAAGGAGAGTACCGTGAAAGGCCATAGAGCAGTTTTTCTTCCATTCTGGTGGTTCTTGTCCTACTCATTCCCCAATCACTACAACAGGGAGTGCAGTTTGAGCCAAGAATTTGGTGAGTGGTCACTTAATTCCAGTGGGCCTGTGCTGCAGTCTGAGGTTCCCAAGGAGAATGGATCCCATGCCTTTCCACTTAGGAGCCTGTAGTGGATTTGGGGTGCTTGATTTAGGAGCTCCCTGCCTGCTGGCCTTTTATGAAGTCACACACCAGCAGGTTACACAGGTGAGCTGGGATCCATTCACCCAGACTCGAGCAGGTTGCTGGGGACACAAGGTAGACATCTGGCAGCTGGACTTGGGTAGAGAGGAAGCCAACTGATGGGAGAAAACTGTGAGTATCCAATATGTGGTGAGATGAAATAGTGTTCATCTTTCCTACAGGAAAACCACCCTGTTGGATTTGAGTGGATCATCCAGAGAGGAAAAGCCCACCTCCAGGTGCCATAGCAGCAAAGTTCATGTGTGTGGGTCCCCGGGTTTACCAGGAGCTGAAGCCCCTACCCCCAACCCATTGCAGCCAGAAGAGAAGTTACAGCCGAGAATCTAGCAAACAGGCCATTTCTGTCCAGTGGGGCAGGTGCTACAGGCTGGGACTTCCATGGAGTGTGGGTCCCACACCTGTCCTACTGTGGGACTATGGTAGGTAGACTTGAGTTGCCCAATCTGGGAGGTCCCTGCCTACTGCGAAGTTGAGGGTGGGGGAGATTGAGACCAAATTGAGAATTTCAAATGACCTTGTCTCTCCTAGGGACTTTTTGGTTACCTGGGCCCAATTCAGGCCCTCCTTTCCCCAAAGCTGGGAGCAGACTTTCAACACTATGGAAACAGCCTCCTAACCCTCTGTTGTGAAGCCTGAGGGCAAATAAACCATCCCAGCCTAGGTGACAGAGAATAAGGACTCCCCTGGAAGTTCCAGGCCACACCCACCACCTGGGGCAATTGAGTGCTCCACCTGAGAGGCTAAAGAATACTGTAGCTTATTCTTCCCAGCAGGTGTCCCCTACTGAAAGGGAGGTCAATTTGCATAGCCCTTTACAGAGCATTTACTGACTTAATCTTACAAGGTGAGATCAATTCTAACCCCAAAGCGCCATCTATTGTCTCAGAGATTAAACTAGCCATGCCAATACAATTCACACAGCCAAGAAATCCAGGGACCTTGGGAAAGGGAAAGAATTTCAAAGATGTCCATTTTCTCTCATTGAAGTAAGACAGTAAAGCTGCCCACAGCTATAGCTCACCACTGCTAAAGCCTACAAACACCTACCTAGCAAGTCAGCAAAACTCAACACAAAGGATGTCTACAACAAGGCTTCTACCCAGAGCATAGGTCACCATCAAAACAACCACAAAACGGGCAGCGCCTGTGGCTCAGTGGGTAGAGCACCCCCCATATACCGGATGGCAGATTCAAACTTGGCCTGCCAAACTGCAACAACAACAACAACAACAACAAAAAAAACTACAAAGCCAAAGGTTCTTAACCAATATATGCTACAAATAGACCCATACAAGTGAGAGTGGGAAAAGCCTCATCTAAAAACAACAACAACAACAAAAAAAAATCAACAATAAGAAGAAACAGCTGCTCCAGATGAGAACAACCAGGGAAAGAACTCCAAACAAATGTATGAAAAATTATAGTGAAAGGACACTCCCAAAAGGAAACACCAACTCACTAGCAATGGACCAACCAAAATGAAAATATTGAAATGACATATAAAGAATTCCAAATATAAATTGTAAGGAAACTCAACAAAATAAAGACAAAATGGAAAACCAAATCAAGGAAACTAGAAAAGCAATGAATAAATAATTTACTAAGGATATTGAATATTAAAGAAAAACCAAGCAGAACTTCTAGAAATGAAAAATTCATTTAAGGAAATATAAAACACAGCAGAAAGTTTAATGAATAGACTAGATCAGGCAAAAGAAAGAATCTAAGATATTGAAGACAATTCTATTAAATTAACTTGGTCAAAAATGGTGAACATAGAATTAAGAGGAATGAAAAAAGCCATTGAGAATTATGGAATTATGTAAAATGGTCAAATATAAGAATTACAGGCAGCCATGATAGAAAAAAAGAAAATGCGCATGAGCTTCCAAAAGTGAAATTTTATGGTCATTAAACAGTAATTTCCCATCCTCCTCTCCCCTCAGCCCTTGACAACCAACCACCATTCTACATTCTATTTCTAAATTGTTTTTTGTTCTTTTTTTGTGTTTTTTGGTGGAGATGCCAGGGAACGATATCATATTTCTAAAACTTTTACAAGTACCTTATAAAAGCACAATCCTATAGTATTTGTCTTTTGTGAATGGATTATTTCATTAGCATAATGTCATCAATATTTATTCACATTATAATGTGTGTCAGAATTTCACTCTTCTGTAAGGCAGAATAATATTCCATTGTATGTATATACTGCTTTTTGCTTATCCATTTTTATCTGCTAATGGATTGCCTCCACATTTTAGTTATTGTGAATAATGCTGCAATGAACATGGGTGTACAAATATCTCTTGAAGGCTCTGCTTTCAAATATTGTGGGTAAATACTCAGAAGTGGAATTTGGGGATCATGCAGAATTTTATTTTTAATTTTTTGAGGAATTACCATGCTGTTTTTACATAATAACTATTGCATTTTACACCACCAACTGTGGAAGTATTCTAATTTATCTATATCCCCACTAATATTTTTTATAGTTTTCTAGGTTTTTTTTTTTTATAGTAGCCACGTTAATGGGTATGAGATAGTATGTTGTAGTTTTTATTATGCATCTCCCTCATGATTAGTGATGTTGAACATCTTTCTGTGTATCTTCCATCTGGATATCTTCATTGAAGAAATGTCTATTCAAGTTCTTTGTCCATTTTTAAGTGTCACAGCTGCTCAAAGGAGTAAGTCAGAACATGGATTGAGAGTACAAGCTGCAAGAGGTGAGGCTCACCAAAAGGTGCAGGAGAGCCCCAAACAACTTTTGCAGTGGTGTTTCATCAAGGGGTTAAACAAAAGGTGGCAAGAGGGTACATGTTCAAGGACCACACTCAAAAGAGACTATGTGCGTTTTCTCCACTACTCCTTCAAGGAATTGCCATAAAATGTTTAAGGTTTAACATCAGCCTTACTACCACAGGACTGATCTTTGCTCCTCCAGGATTATTGAGTTACTTGGAGGCACAAGAGATCTCAAGACTTGCCAGGAGAATGTCTTGTTCCCAGCAATTCCTCAGAGGACTTCTGAGATTGGTGACTGTTACTGCAAGCTTGATGTTCAATCCTCCACATTAAGTAGGTTGTTGTGTTGTTGTTAAGTTTTATATATTATTTTACTTTTAAAGAACTTCTTTATTTACATTTGATAACTTGGAGAAGTTTTAAAATACATAAAAAGTGGACAGAAGAGTAAAAGAAATCTTGGTAATTCTATCACGCACCAATAACCATCCCACAGTGGCCAATCTAAATATATTTTTAATTTTTTTTTACAATCTAAATGATTTAACATTACACTTCATTTTTCGGCACTTTTCTCTGACAAGTATTCTCATAAACTCCCAATGTCTAATGAGAATAATGTCTTCTATTATTGCTCTAGTAATTTTCATTCTGTGGTGTTATTTAATGTAAACTATCTCTATAGCTCTACAAAAGGTGAAAATAGTGATTACTGGCTTCCATACTACAATGAAGCTCAGATAGTTATTGAGTGACTCACCCAAAACTCAAACCAAAGTCTGACCCCAGAACTCACCTTGTTAAGTCTAATGGTTCAATTGCTTCAGTTATAGCCAAACTTACCTGATTTAAGAAGAAAGCACATTACTGGCTGCACATATCTTTTTTGTTTTTAATTGTTAATTCTTACAAGTACATAATAGTTGTATATACATCTTTTACAGGGTACATGTGATTTTTTGAATACAGGCATACAATATGAATTAAATCAGAGGAATTGGAGTATCCATCACCTCAGGCATTTATCATTTATTTGTGTTAGGAACATTCCAATTCCACTCTTTTGTTATTTTAAAGTATACCCTTATTGTTGATTATAGTCACTTTTGGTATGCTATTAAATACTGCTCATTCTATCTATCAAACTATATTTTTGCATCTGTCAACCATCCTTACTTTAGCCCTCCTTCTGCTTCCCCACTACCCTTCCCAGCCTCTGGTAACCATCATTCTAATCTCTGTTTCAATGAGATCAACTGTTTTTATTAATATTTAGTTCCCACATATGAGTGAGAACATGTGAAGTTTGCCTTTCTGTGCTTATCTTATTTCACTTAACATAATGATCTCTAGTTGCATCCATGTTATTGCAAAAGACAGGATTTTATTCTTTTTTGTGTTTATATAATATTCCATTGTGCATATGTGACACAATTTCTTTTATTTATTTATTTATTTATTTACTTATTTGTTTTTTTAGCAACAGAGTCTCACTTTATCGCCCTCAGTAGAATGCTATGGCATCACAGCTCAAAGCAACCTCCAACTCCTGGGCTTAGGTGATTTCTCTTGCCTCAGCCTCCCAAGTAGCTGGGACTATAGGCACCCACCACAACGTCCAGCTATTTTTTGTTGCAGTTTGGCCAGGGCCGGGTTCTAAACCACCACCTTTGGTATATGAGGCCAGTGCCTTACCCGCTGAGCCACAGGTGCTGCCCACTGACACAATTTCTTTATCCATCCATTGGTTGGTGAACGTTTAGCCTGATTCCATGTATTAGCTATTATGAATTATGCTGCAATAAAAATGAGAGTGCAGATGTATTTTCAACATATGGATTTCCCACCCTTTAGATATAACCCAGTAGTAGAATTTTTGGGTCATATGGTAGTTCTATTTTTAGTTTTATGAAGAACCTTCATACTGTCCTTCATAGTGGTTGCACTAAGTTATATTCCCACTAATAATGTATGAGATTTCCCTTTTCTCCACATCCTTGCCAACATTTGTTATTGCTTGTATTTTAGGCAAAACCTACTTAAACTGGGGTGAGATGATATCTCATTGTAATTTTGATTTGCATTTCTGTGATGACTAATGATGTTGTACTTTTTTTTTTTTTTGGTATATGTGTTGGCCATTTGCATGTCTTCTTTTGAGAAATGTCTATTCCGATCTTTTGCCCATTTTTAATCAGATTACTTTTTTCTATCAGGTTGTTGGAGTTCCTTATAATTAATAATCACTTGCCAGATAAGGAATGTGCAAACATTTTCTTACATTCTGTGGATTGTTTCTTCCCTTTGTTGATTATTTCCTTTGATGTGGATGCACACATTTCTATATGTATAGCCAGTACTTGAGGCATTCCCATAGAATGTATGTGGTTGATGGCCCAGGGTGATTTAAACTTTCTGGTGGAGTATGGGTGACTGAATTTTCAGTCAAACACCCAGTGTGGTTAATTTCTATTAGAATTTAGACACCGCCATCCATCTTTTTTTGTTTTTTTTGAATCATAGCTGTGTACATTAGTTCAATCATGGGGTACAGTGTGCGGGCTTCACATGCAATCTGAGATATTTTTATCAACCTGATTGACATAACATTCATGAGATTTTCTCATTTACTATGTGAAAACATTTTTGATCCTAGGTAGAAGCAGCATTTTCACAGCCTTTTTCTGGGAAAGGCCAGTGATTGTGTTGAGAAAGGTTTTGTGGTCCCCTCCGGGCTTGACGTCCCTTGGAAGGCCCTCTCCCAGCACCTGTGAGCCCTCACCCTGAGAGATGGCTAATGTGCTAATTACCCAGACCCAAAAATGTAAGCTATAAACAAAGGAGAGCTGTGTTTATCATCAGTCAGTTTTATGACCTTCTGATGGCGATGATATCAGCAGCGGGTTTACACTGAGGACGAGGCTGGCCGGCAGCTGGCTGCTTATGTTGCTCTAGAGCGTTGGGGGGAAGGGGAGCGATGTGGCCCATTAATTGTAGAATTTGCACTGAAGGGAAAGTTACTTTGGCCAAATGGCCAATCTTGGATCTCAGGATTGCCAAATAAATTATTTTCAAAAATCTTAAAGTCAACTTGGATGGTTTTCAAATAATCCGTGGTTTGGGGGCCTATTCTTCCCCCCAAATGAAAACCAAAAATGCATTCCTTCTGAGCTGTAACTTGATATATACGTGATTTGAAGACAGCAGGGAAGTGCTGATCCCAAGGAGAGGGGCAGGGAGGAAGGCAGGCCTCGTGGACGTCTGGGGAGCTCACCCCTCTGATTTAGGAGCCCGACCTTGGCACCTGGCTGTCCCTGCCTTTGGGCCTTGTCCTCCACCTGAGGGCTGAGATGAGGGGACTTGGCCGCAGATGCCTGCAGAGCACTCTGTGATCATAACACCAGGAGGGTCCATGCAAACCATAAATATCATAAAACGTGGCAAGAGAAATGTTTACACCAATCTGTGGTTTCTGATCAAAGCCAATTCTCTGGGTTCTTGAATGAAAACTGCTGGCTACACATGTGAGGTTTGCAGATGCCCATGGCACCTATAAACTAGGATTTGTGAGGTACCAAACAACGTCCAGGGGTCTCCAAAACCTGCTCCTTTGGCACTGAGATCCCTCATTCTCAGTCCTGCCCATGTGTGTAGACGCAGATGCGTGAACTTTGGCCGCATTGGGGGTTTGTTAACAGCACAAAGGATTTGCTAGTGAAGCCCCAGACGCATTTTGCCCCAAGCACCTTGCCCTCTGTTTATAGACTTCTGGGAAAACCAAGCCCATCTGTCTCTCATTCATTTACACTTTACTCATCAAAATGTTGGTTTTGGTTGGATTCCTTTGTTTTCATTTCAAGAAACCTTTAAAAATGCAGTGCAGGAAAGATGGGTCATCAGCAAGGAGGGCTGATGACCTGAACTCTCTGTCCCGTTCCTGGATCTGTATGGTCTGTTGTGTGGTGACCAGCGTGTCCCCAGTCCTGCCCTGACTAGCTATTCTAACTTGGGAAAGGAAGGAAGAAGAAAAAGATTTTTACTTTTGGCCCAGAACTAGAGACTTGAGGTCAAGCTGGAATATCCAGGGTTTCATGAGGGGACAGTAATGTGACCTCAGACTTTGCTTTTCCTTTCTCTCTGTCTTGTTTTTAAGAGACAACTGCATTTCCTTAGGCACAGCAGAGTGAGTGAGTGGCTGGGAACTGTTTATCCATCAACGTTAGAGAAGAGGGAAAAAGAGTCTAGTGTTCTTTTCTTTTTTTCTTTTGTCAAATACCCTTGAAACTATGAATATTTGTGAGCTGCAAGAAAAACAAATGCAGTCCGTTCTCTGACCCTTTGGAGAGTTCTATGTCCCCTAAAGGAACTTCTCCCCAGCTTTTAGTCAAAATCAGTAGGTGCAGGCATTTTCAGCGGGGCGAAATTTCTTCCTTGCTTGCATTTGTAAACGTGCTGATCTCAGGGAGTGGAAATAAAGTGAGATTACATCCTGCCTCCCTCACTACCAGTGACGGGAGAGATAACTCCTTCCCCAGGCCATAGTTTATACATTCCTGAGTAACAGCCCTAATGCAAGCTCCTAGGAGCACTCGGAGGAAAAGCTCCTGTAAATGCTGTGTGTGCCATGTAACTTTAAACAAGGCTCTTCCTTAAAGACCATTGTTGGGCTACTTACCAAGGTGTGACAGGGGTAGACCTAAGGAAGTATTATTGGATGTGTCAATAACATCTTATCATATCTGTTGTTTTTAATAATGTGATAATTGGGAGTCCATGTAACTAGGCAAACTCATTTCCATTTGCTTGGTGATGGTGTTTTTTTTGGTCATGCATGCCGGATGAGGGGAAGCCAATATAATCTTCAAAACTCAACTAGTTGGGTAAAGGAAGCTTTGCTGTTACTGTGGTACTCACGGACCTCCACGGATCACCCCGAGCCTGTGGCTTTGCGTTAAATGCCACTCAGGTGGTGGCAGCTGAGCAAGGGCACCGGGAGCTGGTGCTCAGAATGGGATCTACCCGGGCCGACATCTGAGTCACTCCTGAGCACCAGCCCTAACAGAGAGCAGACGCTCTCTCATTTACGTGTTAGTGACGACGCCGGTGCCCCGTCTAGAGTGCTGGTGAATGACGACTTGCCTGGCATCGATGTTCCCACTGTGGCTGATGTCAAGATGCCAAGTAGCGCTGGGGCGACCCGGCTGGTGGCAGCCGAGCTGGGGACCGTGGGCAGCGCTCGGTGAGACCATTGGTGAGGTGCTCGGTTGGGCTGCATATATTGTATCTCTTTGAGTTGAAGAAGCATAGATTATGAGAAAAAACCATCTAAAGATGCATCTTCAGGGCAAATTCACTCATTGGTTATGCATACCTCGTTTCAGATAAAAAGCGAAAGTGCTTACCTAAGCCCTGAGGAAGCTGCGTCCGAGCACTCAGCCACTCAGCACGGGTGAGGCGCCCGCGGCCGCTTACTCCCCACATCGCAGCCCTCTCTCAGAGGCTTTGCCTCAAGGAACCCTCTCTGTCACATCCCATCCTAACAGAATGCCACAGACTGGTGGCTTAAAGAACAGAAATCCACTTCTCCCAGTTCTGGAGGCGGGAGTTGCAGAGGGGCTGGTGGCTGGGGTTTCTCCTGAGGCCTCCCTCCGTGGTGGGAAGACGCCACCTTCGTGCTGTGGACTCACACGGCCTTGCCTCTGTGTGCGGCCACCTGCTGTGTCTTCTTCTGTTGGACTCGGACTTCCACGACCTGAATTCTGGAGGAACACAGTTCCGTCCATAAAACTCACCTCTTTAGGCTGCGTATTAGTTCGTGCAGCCAACGTAACCAATTACCACAAGCCTGATAGCCTGAGACAACACAAATGTATTCTCTTATAGTTCTGGAGGCCAGAAGTCCAAAATCAACTTGCCATTAGGGCCATGCTCCCCCCGAAGGCTCTGGAGGAGAAGCCTCTTGGAGCTTGCAGCAGCTCCCAGCATTCCTTGGCTGGTGGCCGTATCTGCAATCCCCTTCATCTTCACATGGCCTTTCCTTCCCTCTTCTATCCCTTGTAATGACAGCCATCACCAAACTGAGGGTGATAGCATTTCAAGATTTTTAATTCAGTTTTATTTGCAAAGACTCTTTTCCAAGGAAGTTTACGTTGACAGGTTCCAGGTAGATATATCTTCTGGGGGAGGTTCACCATTTAATCCAGTAAAGGAGGATTAATTTTCTCAGTAAAATGCATAAGACAGCCTATTAATTTGTATCATAAGTAGATTCAGTGGCAGTGTCCGGTAAAGAAATTATCCAAGAAGACTTGCTTTCTGTAAGCTTTTCAGAAATCCAAATCCACTAATACCAGCTGTGGCCAAACCATCCATGTGACCACAAGAGACATGGGCCCTCCTTCCATAACGTATAGTAGGAATTAGTTTGCAGTTGCCTGAGGAAATTCATTCATTTCCCAGCAACTTTGAGTTTTGGCGTGGCCATGTGACAAGTTCTGGCCAGTGGGTCACTGAATGGAAGTGGTGATGTCAATGTCACTTCCAGGCGGAGGCGGTCAAGTTTCTATGTGCCTTACCCACATTCCCCTGGCTTTTCACTGCACTCTTAGAGGTTGTGCCCTCACAGGATTAAACGAGGCTGGATACCTGAGTCATCACTTGCAGGAGAGTTACTCAGAAGACATACCTATCAGGGGATATATTCAAAAATTTTTGAGTAAGAAATAATTTTTTACTATATTAAGCCACTGAGACGTAGGGCTTTTTTGTCTCAGCAGTTAGCATATCTGGACTAATACTGCAGCTGGCACTGCTCAATATATGTACAATAAAATGAGTTTTTTTTTTTAAGACAGAGTCTCACTACATCACCCTGGGTAGAGTGCTGTGACATCACAGCTCATAGCAACCTCAAACTCTTGGGCTGAAGAGATTCTCTTGCCTCCACCTCCCAAGTAGCTGGGACTACAGGTGCTCACCACAATGCCTGGCTAATTTTTTTTATTGTAGTTGTCGTTGTTTAGCAGGCCTGGGCTGAGTTCGAACCTGTCAGCCCGGTGCACGTGGCCAGCACCCTAGCCACTTAGCTACAGGCACCGAGCCCAGTAAAATGAATTTTATAGTTAAATTGTAACAGTGGTCATAAGATAGCCACCACTTTATCTCGGCATGCTAGAATTGGTCGCAAAATAATATTGGCTATAAGAAG